>CM052279.1:29179442-29315781 GCA_028455765.1 Lasioglossum oenotherae | reverse complement strand
AAGTAATAAGATAATAAAGTTAAATAAAAAGCGCTCAGTGAACCTAAAAAGACAAATGTTCAAATAATTTTGATATATCAATTAAATTACAATGACAGATCGTATTATTCTAATTATCTACCATAAAATATGTTTCTTCTTTCCTGGTACCATCTTTTTTGTTCCTCTTGTTTCTCTGGTGTTAAGGATAACCACCAACGTCTCCCGTAAAACCCGCTGACCACAGCACCAAACTGAATAGCGCTGCATGCCATCATTATGCCTATAGCCGACAAATGAACAGTTTGTGTCGTATGAAAATTTGCTCTCCGAAGCTTCGAATGTTGCCATTTTTGCTCTGGCTCTTTGGATCGAGGGAACGATACACCAGGGAAAATTCCACACGAAAGATTTCTTGCATTGCAGATTACGGTTGCAAAGGTAACATGGTGGAAGCGTTTAAGATATATCGTCCGTATAGAGTATAACATATTTATATATTTCTTTCATACAAGCGATTGTCTTTACATGAAATAGTTATTGTAACAGTCCGAACAAAACAATCATTTTAGTTCTACAATCGAAAACAACTATATTAAAATGTGATCGCTTTTTAGTAAACGTTCTTGTTCAATTTATACAACTCTTAACTTACTTAAACATGATTTACAAACGCTGATAATATCAACAAGCAAAATCCCAATTTTGTGTACTGAAACATTATGCTTCCTGCTACACCATATTTTAGCGCAGTGTGGAACATTCGTTTAGTGAAGAATATCGTTATAAGATGTAACCAGACGGGTCGTACTCGTATCCTCTGATTGCCCACTGATGTTACAGGCGTATATTGGAACTTTTCGTTACTCGAGTTAGTGTTTAAAGCTGTATCCATTCGTTCCATGTAAAGACCAGGAATACTATGTAAAACTGCGCAATAGGCTGTTAAAAATAGTCAAAATATTAAATAATTTTGTATGTGCATGCATTGTAAATGTAGAAGATTATATATATGTGTATATACTCACAATTTCTCTTGCAATAATTTTACTCGATCCTGTGATACAGATCTCTCATTATTCAGTAGCAAGGCGATTGCAACTGTTGGAAAGAATAAAACTTGGGTTGAAACGCTATTATTTAGGGTTAAATACAATAGAATTTCTTTGTATCTTTACTCACCTCGTATCGCGCACTCCTACAAAATCCCAGGCATGCTGGATACGCATGGGAACGTAAAAAATACGTTGTATCTTTACGGAAAGAAAAAAAAAGAAATCGTCAGTGTAATTCGACGTCGAATGTTTTTCGTAAAGATATTAGAGCCAAAGCCCGTGTTGATGTATCATCTGACATATGTCAAAGGCAGCTGCATCGTTTTTTCGTCTATATTTCTCCGACAGTCAGTATTTTTAGGCGCTTCTTTCAGAATAACTGCGCACCTAATGTATCGTTCCTACGATATCGCCTAACAATGCATCAAAATATGAAAAGATTTATTCCTACATCGGTTGATCAAACTATAAATTTACTGTATAGAATACGAACACGTATTTATATATTTATTTAGAGCTATTCGAACAATAAATAACCAAACAGGTTACAAAACACGTTATACATATATTTACTAACAATGAGTTAAAAAGTTTTATGCCTAACAAACGATTTCGATATTTCGATTCGATATACCTAATAGGTATATATATATATATATATATATATATATATATATATATTATTTATTTATTCTATGCAACAGTTCTCGCGTATGCCCTGAAAATGTATCTTATTCAAACACGTTACTCGATTGTATATAAATATATAAATATATGTAATATGTACATATAATATATGGTTGCGAGGACATTATAAGATTACGAACGATGACTATATATATATATATATATATATATATATATATATATATATATATATAACTATTTACATACTCTTATGTGGAATCGTACGTGATCGTACGTCAAAAAGACGTTTAATTACTTTCGAATTAACCTCAAACTGACGATAATTCATAAGACATTCAACTTCCGATAATTCTGTAGTCGTTTCGAACTATATGTAATTGGAAGTAATATTGTTTGCGAGTGTTTTGAGAATCATCGTCGAGAAACGAGATATCGTATGTCGTATATTATTGTGACAAGGATATGCTGCGAATGCGCCTGTAACATATGTTATTTCTGAATAATCCAATCGAATTTATCGAGAGTCACAGGAAATGCATTGGTTCGATCAGACATTGGATGTAACAATGGTGAGATTTCTATAGGAACTACACCAATAACTATATGGCAAGTACAGCTGGTTTCGAACCGACACATCGATTCTTCTTCCGTGATAACGTATAGCACGCGTATAAAATATTTTTGATCAAACTCATTTCACAGACCTAGCAAATCTATAAACTCTGACATAAGAAGCTACAACATCTTTTATTATTTGTCATTCTTCAAGCTTTCATTCGTGCGTAAAATCGATTTAGTTTAGGAATATTCAAAGTAAACGTCGCGCGTCGACTCAAGGGGTTAGAATACCGCGAAATCTGAAAAGTTTTCATTTCATTTTTTCTTTAAAGAACATTACAAGATTTCACAAAGATCTGTTTATCTAATCGCTTTGAAATTCGCGAATTGTCTTATCATTATTTTTCCATTGAAAGGTCTGAACGATGGTTAATTTTGAACGGCGACTTTGAACTTTGAAGTGCATCCCAAAGTGTGTTCCATCGAGGGAATTTCTCTCGGACCAACATAAGAAAAACGAATAAGCTTGAGAATGATTTATAATAGTACGATTTATTAGAAAAACTATATTTACAAAATACAAATCGAAAATATGTATATCTGTGGTTGTCAGGAAGAACGCCGCATGTCATGATCACATATATATACATGAAAAAGTATATATACTTTCACTTTCAAGATAGTAGTGTCGTTTGAAGTTTTGATCACTAATGCTTTGACATAGGACCACATAGGACATAGGATATATCGGTTAAATTGTATTACATATTGTTTTCAGCCTTTCGAATTTGTTTTCATGACGTTTTTTCTGGTAAATACAATAAATCCTATACTATAGAGCTCAATTAATACGTAAACTGACATGTTTTGAAATTGTGACATGCGGCGTTTTTCCTTGCAACCACATCAATATCAATTGAACACCTTTTCTGTATGTTGCTTTTCTTGAAAGAAAAACGATAACATATAGTGGTTCGTTCGGTTCGTGCTTTCGGCGATTACTTTTGCATCAGCCTAGTCGATTTTCTGTTGTTATTTATTCGAATAAAAACAATGAATTAATCGGAACGATTCGTTAGCTGAAACTGATGGTTCCCTTATTGTGAGCATCCCGTAAACGTAAAACATAGGTTCGCGCGCTGTATTCTTCGTCGCGGGGCGGCGCGACGCGGCGCGGTCAAGGATGCGTGTATTTGTGCGCGTTTTCATGCACGATCGTCAGGTTTGCGCGTGCGTGTCGCGTCTGTGTGCACGCGGTCCGGACTCCGGCTACGGCTACGGTGTGAATTGTCAGTGTGTGAAAGATTCGTGCGCGGGTAGCGTGTATGTATGTCCATCATGAGTCAGAGCAGCCATGGTTGGTCCGTGTTTCGTAATTAATTCTGTTCGGTTGACGAGAAAAATGCGAGTCTAGTCCCCGGGAGCAGGACACCTGCACGTTCCCGGGCCGCGGTTGTCCGCAGAGGACATGCTCGTTGTGCCCGGTAAATCGCGCATCTCTCATCATTCTTCACCTCCCGCTTTCGGCTCTGCTCCGTTCTGCTCTCGTATCCACCGTGGTACGGTGGCACCCAGTGTTTTTCTTTTTCGCAAGTGTGCTTCGCTCCTCCCGTGTCTCACGACAGACATCGAAACCGTACCACCACCCGGTTCCGTCTTCCCGCGGGACTCTCGTCTATCTTACCTCTCCGTTCGAACAGGTAACATTCGCACGGGGAATACGCATATTCGCTTTACTTAACGAACCGCCTAAAATGTATACACCTCTCTCAGCCCTTTCTCGCAATCGACCGATCCCGCCTTCCTCTCTTTTTCTTTTCTTCTTCTTCTTCTTCTTATATTCGATTCTCATGTATTCCACGAATTTTTATAGAACACCACGGGGAACGAGAAACTACGGCTCGCGGCGGCGGTTTCAGCCTCCGAGGACCACTGCCACGAATGCCCCCCGTCGATTTTCCAATATCGGTCTCTCCTCCGTGACGATCGAACCTTCACGCGGAAGAATGGACTGTGAACACGTCGACGGTCTCGTTGATCGGGCTCGCCTTTTATTCACCGTTTTCGCCCGCGAATAAAACGGCTCGAGTCAGGTATATTACCAACAGTTCCTTCTCCACAGGGACATTTTTTAACCCTCGCACGACACATTTTCACCCGACCATAACCGTTGTCACGTTTGTTTATTCTTTTAGTCTTTATATAATCGAAATGGAACCCATGAAAATCACTGACACAGTTTTCACCGACGATATTTCGCCGACTCCAGACTCGACCAATTCCAGATTCGACAGTATTTTATTCTTTAACTATTCTACACTGACACTTTTACTTTTGTAGAAAAAAAAGTTAGATGCAGTATTAACATCGTTGTCAAACGATGTTAATATAACTAATCTTGTTGTCTGATAAAGTTATTGTTGGTCAAATCTGTGTAGTCGGCGAAACCTGTGTCAGCAATTTTCATGGGATCCGATCGGAATATTCTCTGTATTTGTTACTATCTGTTGCTATCCGTTCTGCGTAGATAACTGTAACTGTCAGGTGAAATCAAATTGTGGGAGAATCATGGATCAAAACAGAAATAGACCCAGTAGACCCCGTCTTCGGTCTCATGGCAATTCTGCCAGGGTTCTTGTGTTCGATCAGACCGAAAGTGAGGAATCGGCTTGCAGCGCCGAGGCGGATGTGCAAAAGCGTCCGATGCCGCCCAAAGTAGAGAGTAAAGAGGCTCCGGTTCGACCCGGTTTGTAAATCGACGTTCGGCGACTAAACATTTAACCTTGCTTCATGATTCTGAACTGTCGAATGTTTTCAGTGAGCGGAGAACTATCGAATCTGGTTCGAATGAGGAACTCTGCTATCGGGAAATCTGCACCTTCTTTGTCTGTTCATGTGGTCAGCCATTTAACATTATTAATCGATATTGAAATTGTTACGACAAGCGAAACATACACAGATCTATATGCACCTTTTTCTTTACAGCGTGATTTTAACATTCCTAGGCGGGCTGCCAAAGCGGCTCATCGTAAATCTTTCATTGCGACAACATCTCCTACCTTACCAAGATGTCATTCACCGCTATCAGGTATGTAAATGTTGGCGACATGGATTCTTTCTTGTTCTCGAAACTTTTAACTTGAATTTCATCCGCCAAACATTATAGGCTTCCTTAGCAAATATATCGTGCTCTAAAAGTATATTTACAAGAACGAGTAAAGCGTATAAATCCATGCTACTCGGCTATAACCAACTATGAGTACCATGTATTTACTAATCGTATTATATAAGTGTTCAGGCACAACTTTATATGTATATGTATATTATATATATGTATACAGACTTTTATTTCATATGCTCGTGTGATGCAGCTGTTACAGTTTGCGACAATTACACGTGATCAGTTTATTTGCGAGTGTGTTAGATCTAGAACATCTAAATAACTATGTCCTGAAACAATGTCCCAATGAGAATTCATTTTCATCCACTTAGAAGCGTGTGTTTTATATTGTTTATGTCTTTCGACAGCGATAGATGATTAATTTCTTTTACTGCTTGTTTCCCAATATAGCATTCGTCCCGATTGTAGGCAGTCCCCTAGAGAGTCCTAGGATGTCATCCAGTCCACATTTTGCTTTTGCTCCGATTAAAAGGTATCTACTTCGTGCCTACTTTTAGTCTGTTTATATCTGGCCCGGTCGTCTATGTAAGTAGTAGGTGTCGCCATTGCGAGCATTATATTTTTAATGCATTATTAATAGTTAAGAAAAACGCGAAATGCCAATGCAGAAACTAAGCTGTCTAATCTATCGGAAAAGACGAAGAACGTGGCTGTAAGATCCATTCTCGCGTTATAGTCAAGTGTTATCATTGTCCATGTGTTAGTACTGTTAAATAGAATAATTTATCGGTTCGTTCGTTACGCGAACATTAGATTAAACTGTGTGCAATGATTAAGGATTGGAGGAGGTGCCGGAGGAACCGGTGATGGCAGACGATGGTCAGTTGCTAGTCTACCGTCGAGTGGATATGGGACGACACCTGGTTCCAGTAATGTCTCGGTTAGTCATTTGTTGATAGATTGGTATTGGAGGTGTGCGAGAACCAGAAAATCTCGACCCGTACCAGATCATCGGGACGGGTCGAGACGACGAGTCTATTCCGGTTCTCGCACACCTTTAATCGGTATGCTCGAAAGCACCGAGATTAAACATTAACTAGAAAATCATTATGTATGTATTTAATTAGTCACGATACTCGAGTCAAGAACGCTTGCATCAACTTCCAAATGTTCCGACCAAGGACGAGTTACGTATGCTTTCTTGCCATTTCTCGAAACCTGGTACACCTTCTTCGACGCACCCGGGATTCCCGGGTTCCAGCATACCAGGAAGCGTGTCTCTCAGCCTTGACGAGGAAGGTCGTAGATCACCTTTACACAGACCACGTTCTCGAAGTTTAAGGTAAATATCGACAAAAAATTCATGATCGTTACCGGACTGCCGATTTTTATGCAAAAAAATTGTTTGCATCTATCGCAAGATCCATACAGGTGCCACATAGATATTCGATTCTTACTTGAATCATTCGAACAAGTTGAAAATATTAGGTTGGAGTAATTTTGCAAGGAAATGAGAAACACATGTTACTAGCGGGAAACGAACGGACTCCTTCGAACCTAATAATACATACATAGGTGTTGTTCTCTATTCTCTATTCTCTACCGTGTTCGAAAATGCAGTTATTCGTTTCTGCTATAAACGCATAACAAAGTCCGAAGTTTAATCGTTAGATTTCAAGTAAACACTGTTTAGCAAACGGATGTGTGTTCGGTCAATTCCAGTAGTCCGAGTCGATCTCCAGTATTGGATAGTGAAATCATGATGATGAACACTCTTTACAAAGAACGATTTCCAAAGGTAAGTATAATTTGAAGAAAGGATATAACAACACACTCGGACGTATGATAAGCATATTTAACGATAAACTTGAATGTGGTAGGCAACGCAGCAAATGGAAGAACGATTGACCAACTTCATCAACGAGAACAAGGATTTGGACGAGTACGAAGTGATGGCGAACATGACGCAAGACTCTTTGCCGATTCTACGGTTCGTTCATCATCAAGTGATCGAAATGGCGAGAGATTGTTTGCAGAAATCTCAGGAAAAGTTAATCACAACGAGATATTTTTATGAGATGAGCGAGAATTTAGAGCACCTGCTGATGGAAACGAAAGAGAAATCGCTCGAAGCTGCAACCAGATTAACGGGGCTTATTAAAAAATTGCTGCTAGTAATATCGCGTCCAGCCCGTCTGTTGGAGTGTCTAGAGTTCGATCCGGAAGAGTTTTACCATTTATTGGAGCAAGCCGAAGGTCAAGCGAAGATAAACGCGGGAATTAAAACAGATATACCTCAGTACATTATTACCAAGCTTTCTCTGAATAGAGATCCGATATCCGAGCTTCAAGAAGATTTAAATAAATTGGAGGATTCGGCGAGTTCGAGCGACAGCAACTTGCAGATCGCTTCGAGTCCGAATAAGGACGAAGAGAAGTGTCAGCGAGTGCCGTGCGAGAGCGACTACGAAGTATTAAAATTAATTAGCAACGGCGCGTACGGCGCTGTTTATTTGGTCAAGGAGAAAACTACGCGGCAAAGGTTCGCCATGAAGAAGATAAACAAGAACAATCTGATGCTGCGCAACCAAGTGGAGCAAGTGTTTGCCGAGAGGGACATAATGAGCTTTACGGACAATCCTTTTGTAGTATCGATGTATTGCAGCTTCGAGACTAAGGTGTGTAAGTTGATTCGACAACAACAGGTATTTCAGTCAACGAATGATCCCAACGAATCGATTGCAGAAACATTTATGCTTGGTGATGGAGTATGTGGAAGGGGGAGACTGCGCGAACCTTTTGAAAAACATCGGTCCACTGCCACCGGATATGGCAAGGTTTTATTTCGCGGAGACCGTGCTTGCTGTCGAGTACTTGCACAGCTACGGTATCGTCCATCGGGACTTGAAGCCAGACAAGTATGTAGAGCGTAGACTGTAGACTGTAGACGAATCGTTTTATCTTCGAATCGGTTCTTCGAACGTATTCGAATACCTTTTTTTTTCTTATTTCAGTTTACTCATTACAGCGCTTGGCCACATCAAACTAACAGACTTCGGTTTGAGTAAAATGGGTCTTATGTCCTGTAAGTGGTTTACCGAACTGGTTCACGAAATTCGTTCGAAGCATTTACCTCTGAAATTCCTCTGTTTCTTATTTAGTGGCAACGAATCTTTATGAGGGATACATAGACAGGGATACGAGACAATTTTCAGATAAGCAAGTGTTCGGTACGCCCGAGTATATCGCTCCAGAAGTGATTCTAAGACAGGGTTACGGCAAACCTGTCGACTGGTGGTCCATGGGCATTATCCTCTACGAATTTCTGATTGGCTGTGTTCCATTCTTCGGTGATACGCCCGAAGAATTATTTGCTCACACGGTTAACGGTCAGTATTTTCAATTGTATATCACCAGTGATATAAGTAGTAAATCTAAAACTAAATACATAGATAATAATAAATGATTCGACCGTGTTGTAGATGACATCGAGTGGCCCGACGACGAGGATTGGCCTGTCCAAGTGGAAGGGAAAGACATTATAAGTGCGCTGCTGCAACAGAATCCTAGGGACAGATTGGGAACCGGTGGGTCGCACGAAGTCAAGGAACATCCGTATTTCTATGGCGTAAACTGGAACAGTTTACTCAGACAGAAGGCTGAATTCGTGCCACAGTTGGTAAACGACGAGGATACAAGTTACTTCGATAGTAAGTTCTAGCTCTGCTTCTTGTCTACGAAGAGCGACCGAAAAATCGGTGGTTTCGCGACGCCTCTTTATTTAATTTAGCAATACAACGAAAACAGCGATACAACGAAAACAATAATAACAATAATGATATATTGCAGCTCGTATGGACAGATACAATCACGACATCGGCGACGACACCGACGACACCGATGACTCTCCACTCTTCGGATCATTTTCATCGTACTCTCCGCAATCGCGGAAGATCTCTCAAACCCGTCCACCGCAACTAAATCCGGAGTTAGAATCGGATGCCTCGAAGAAACTATTGTTCCGTACCGAGCTGGAACGCACGGTTGCTCAATTGTCGTTAGGATCCGGCACAATAGTCGCCACACCGCCATGCAAGTTAACCGATTCGGTTCTATTCGAGAAGAACCGACCGTTTTCGTCCGTGAAAGGTAGCACATGTCTGGAGACTCCGCCCAAGGCAGACAAATTAAACGCGTCGTTCACAACTCCCGTTCCAATGTCCAGCGGTGACCCTCAGTTAACTATTATAAAGAACACGCAAACAGAAGGGGCGTCGATCAACTTGAGCACACCCGACTCCTCCCAAACAGAGTCGGAGGACATCAGTCCGCAGATCCAAAGAAAGAGACACGTGCACTCCCGCGACAAGCTGCCCAGGTTCAGTATATCCGTTGACGATGACCACATGTGAGTCGTTTATACGCATTGAACATGACGAACATTATTATTTCTTTCCTTTCTTCTACCGCGTGCATGGTTCATTCATCTTTGACGCGATACATAGAAATAGGAAAAGGAAACGGAAACGATAGAAACGTTATATAGAAATTTTGACTATTTCGGTTGCAGGTTGGACTTGGTTGCTGCAAGCAGGGACATGACCGAGGATAGCAAGCATAATTCTAGCACTGATTCCTTTGAGTCGTTCAATGCGATGCAAATTATACCACCGGTGAAACAAAAGTCTCGATCTGTGATCAAATCCGCTTCCACTAGTGGATTGTCGTTGGTGATACCTACCAGCGACTTCTCTTGTATGCATTCTCTTGAATTCTTTCTCGTCTATCTATTCGTCTGTTCCGTTCCGCGGGGAGTTCCAACGTGTTCTCTATGTACATATGTGTCGGTATGCCGCCCACGCCCACCAATTCTACGGCCCACCATGCACGTAGCTTGGTAGCGGGAAGAGGTGTTCGACCAACGGTGCAGAGAGAGCTTGCGTGGTTCTCGGAGGGGAACAAGTTGGAACTCCTTGCTGTTCTACAATGTCGAAATCAAACTTACGCTTATCTAATTTTTCAGATGACGCGTCTTTAAACACTCAGCCAATCGAATCTCCCGGTGGATCGTCCACTGCTTCCTCGAGAGACACGTCCCCTTGTCGCGAATTAAGTCCTCTCGTTACAAGCTTGAAACCTCCCATCATTATTCGAAGAGGACCATGCGGATTCGGTTTTACCGTGCACACGATCAGAGTTTACTACGGGGACAGCGATTTTTACACTATGCATCATCTGGTTATGGTAAGGCCGGCGGGGTTAATGTTTAGCATATGCTCGTCTTCTATAATAGAAATTTTGATCTTTGGCAAATTAGACAGTGCACGTTTATATCGGTATTTAATCGGTTAATCGATTACAGGTTGTCGACCAATCTAGCCCAGCGTTCGAAGCTGGCTTGAGACCGGGCGACCTGATAACTCACATAAACGGTGAACCGGTACAGGGTCTATATCATATACAAGTGATCCAGTTGATGTTAAGCGGTGGTGATCACGTAACGCTACGCAGCACACCGTTGGAGAACACCAGCATTAAAACTGGCGGACGGAAACGAGATCTAGCCCAGAGTAAAATGGCACGTCGGACGCTGTACAAACAGCGGAAACAGAAGCGCGATCATTCCGATAAGAAACGAAAAACGTCCCTATTTAAGCGAATTAGTTCGAAACGAGCTAGCGTAGAGATGCAACAGGTACAGAAGATTTGTTATTTCTCATTTTTTTCTGAACGTAGTCGTGACAATCATTCTCAATGTGAACACGTACACGTGTTCGTGGCTAGTACGATCAATGTTATAATATTAATATTATTATGTACATTCTATGTGCGTTCTGTTGTTTTCTTTCTCACACAAATACTAGACGCGGCATAATACGTTAAAGCACCGGCGCGGCGGCTTACACACGAGTAATTTATACACCGATTATGTTAAGCGTTACTTTTGTTTTTTATTGCAGCCATTAACTATCAGTTGCCCATTGTCAGCACCCATTCTATCCAGCGACAGCAAACCTCCACTTATGGTATGATTTTTCGTAACGTTTCCTGATCGCGATCTTACCCGAGACAATCTGATTCATTTCGTCGCGTCGCGCGTCGTTTCTGTTCGAGCGAAGAGATTCGGTTGCTTCGATACGTTCTCTTTTTTCTCTCTCTATTGTCCGACTAACCGCAGAATTTTACAAGTCTTACGCAACACTGATCACCGAAGACATTCAGTTTCATAATGCTGCTTTGTAAACCTGTATTATAATATGACATGAAAACATTGATAACCCTGGACGAACGATAATACCGGATAATCCCATTTGCTCAACGTTTTACAGATGGCCGCAGGAATCTGTTCGCCGTCCATGGTGACTCCGAGTCGGTCTTTCCAGTCGTTCGCACGCCCTCAGGAGACCTCGCCTTATTTCGCAGCCTGTGCAAAGTCCGTTTGTAGTCCATCGCCGCCAACGAACCGCGTCACCACCGATTCCTACCATTCGACAGGCAACTCGAGTTCTTCGAGTCCGAACTCCTCGTCGCCGGGTTCGAACACCTCCGCCGCGAACCTGGCGGCTATCTCGAACCAGTCGCATTACCAGAGGCCGAGCACTCTTCACGGTTTGAAGCACAAGTTACATACAGCGGCGAAAAATATTCACTCACCGAATCGCAGGAAATCCGTCGGTCATATACCGTTGTCTCCGTTGGCCAGGACTCCTAGTCCGTCACCACTTCCGGCCAGTCCGACCAGGAGTCCAAGCCCACTAGCGTTCCCCACAGGACATCAGCCTGGTAGTTCCAACACTACGCAGTCCTATAGTCCAGGTGCGGTCAACTATAACTTTGAGCTTTGAATCTTTTAGAAATCTGCATTTCTCGGCATTTCGGAGATTTCGGAGATTTCAAGGTCATCTTGATTCCACTCAACGGAAAGACATATCTTTTCTGTCATGAATCGATAGTCTATCTTTGATAAACTATCAAATTCTTCGTAAACATGTATCGATCTTTGTATGTCCTAGATCGAATAGTTGACGCGATAGGTCTTTCCGTTTAAAGAAATCAAGGTGACCTTGAAATCTCCGGAACGCCTTGATGCATATAAGAAATGTTTCTTTCTAAAACATGACAATATTTCTGTAATATTTCTTATTTTGATTTTATAACGGAAACCCTATAAATAATATTATATGTATTATGAGTGAATTTTTGTAAATTTTCTAAAGATTGCAATTCAAGTTTCCAATGAAAAAATGCCGACACTCTTCTCTAAATACTAATAGACGCGCATTAAGTACGCGCCTGAGGTGCATCGAGCACCATCGAAAGGCGCGGCCGAAAAATAGGGGCGTAGCCTTCGAAAATCGGCGGCCGCCGCCGCCGCGAGTAATTAATTCTGAGGCCTGCGCGCGGTAGAGAAAGCGTTCAGATTAAAAATAAGGAAAAATTCCGATTGTTCCGAGTATAGACTGTTAACGGGAAACCTCGGTTTCAGGTGTCTGTTTGTCAACGCCGAACAACCAGAAGAAGAGTTACGGACGTCCAAAATCCGCGGAGCCAGGGTCTCCTCTCCTTAGAAGAGCATTAAGTCCAGACAGGCTGCACCCACGCTCCGCGGAGAACAAGACATCGATATCGCCGTTGGCGAATTCGGTGGTGAAAGTGACTCCTCGCGTGACAATTGCTCAAACCTCTCATTCGGAGGCGTCGGAGGAGAGCGGAGACAGCTTCAAGGACACGAGCGACTCGAAAACCGAGAAGAAAGTCTCGAACGAGCAGAAGTCTGATTACTCGAAGCTGTCGCACGCGATATCGATTAATCTAGGGAACGTGAGTATGACGAACTCGTGCGGTAGCACGCAGCTGCCCAGAATAGCGGAGGAAAAGGATTCGCCGACAGGTTCGAAGGGCGACGATTATTCGTCGAAGGGCGACGATTACTCGTCGAAGGACGTTCCTCCTTCGGAAAAGGCTGAGAAAGCCTTTGCCAAGTCGACGGAGACGGATCGAGTTCGCAACGAACGCCGTGACCAAGACTCCAAGGTGTTCCCATCTTCGAAGACCACGGAGCAATCCACCAATAAAATCGGAGAGAGCACCAAGCCTGTCGATAATTCTCCCAACCCGCAAGCGCGTTCAACGAGCACGTCCCACAAGCAATCTCAAAGCAACGAGAAGAGCTCGCAGGCGTCTCAGAAGACGTCGCAGAGCGGCGAGAAGGGTTCTCAGGCCATAGTTTTGAAAGCAGCGTCGCACGGCAGCGAGAGAAGCACCCAAACCGCGACGCAGAAGGCACCGTCGTATTTCAGCGACAAGTGTTTCCAAGCCTCTGCCCAGAAATCATCGAGCAGCGATAAGAGCTCGCACTCGTCCCAGAAGTCGCAGAGCAACGAAAAAATTCCGCAGGCTGTGTCGCAGAAGCCCCACACCGAGAAAAGCTCGCATGGCACGCAGAAGGCTCATAGCAGCGAGAAACCAGCCGGTCACAAATCCAGCGAGCAGAAAACTCCTGGTAAAAGCTTAGAGGCTAATCTGGAGGGTAGGAAGACCTTGAAAAAGCACAAGGTCGAGGCGTCCGAAGACGCGTCCAGCGTTCTCGACGCCAGCGGAACTGGGAAGGATAAGAAGAACGCTTAAGGAACAACGCGTTCTTGGGTCGATGAAAAATTATGTCCGCGCGTTAGTCGGACGCGTTAGTCTCCTTCTGCCAACTAATCACGACGAATGCCTGTTATAGTTATATTTCTACCCCCACCCCCGCCACCCGTTTTTTAAATGTTCGTTCTATCTCGACGAAATCTCACGAAACGGAAACAGTTAAGCGTCTATTATAAGCTAGCAGTACTTGGGTAAGAGCGAGAGGAAGGTAAATCAAAAGGAAAATGGAACAGTTCTTGTATTCGCAGCTTTAAACGAAAACGAGTGTTTGTACACTCTCCGGTCTGAAGTGTTTTGTAGGCTTCCATCGAATCGACGCATCATGGAGAACAGCTTCGGCCAGTGTTTCTTGGTATATACGGACGGAGCGTGCGTATGCACTGTGTATCTCGAGGCGCGCGTCTCAAGCCATCTTGTAATTATAATCTCTATTGTCATACGATTGATTGGATACAAAGAAACCAAGATGAAAGTAGAGAAACTCCGACGTATTATGTATTTAAACGGTTTTAACTGTGCAATTCGCGAGGGAGAAATGTGTGTGCGCGCACGCGCGCATGTGTGAGAGAGAGAGAGTGCGAGTGAAAGAGAAATAAGAAGATGTAATTGGAGTAATTTATATACTTCAGGCTACAGTATTTACACGATCTCATTTACGTTTACGTTTAATATTAGCACATCACTGTATGGATCAGCATCACGAATCGTGTACAGATAGGTACAGATAGGAACGCGTGTAATATTTGTGAAAAAGCGAAAACAAAGAAGACAGCAACTATCGTATACACTCGTGATCCAGGTTTAAAATGATAGAGCGAAGGTTCGAAATCTAGCTGAGAAAAGCCGGTCATCTCCCATCTGAGATTTATCATGTATCGTACCTACATATATTATTAATTATTACCAATGAAAATAGGATTTTATTTGGTACCACTTTCTTAAAATTTGTCTAGAAAAATTGAAAATTGCATAAACATCCGCAGTCTAATAATATCAACTATGATTACGATTTGTTAAATTGGAAAGCGAAGATAGAGCACGATAGCAAACGACATTTATTTGAACGGTTGAAAGATGAAAGAAAACGCGAGGGATTTTGTCAAGATGACCTTCGTTCAGGAGCCACGAAAATCGGCCTACACAAACGATTGTACACGATAACCGACATCGCGCTGCGACGACTAGCGTACAAGATGCTCCCGTATGCACAGTGACATTATCTCTGTCTCTTTATAGTGATTCGAAGCACGCTGTGATGCATTTAATGTGTGACGTATAGAAATTGGTGCTACGATTCTTGGTTTGGGTATCATCCTACGCGAAATAACTGGTGCTCCCATTATTCTCAGTCAAATTGTTGCGAGATACGAGAGAAGCAGAAAAGAAAAAAGAGGATGCAGAAATAGAGAGATGCGAACGAAAAAAACCGTCAATTCACGACAACGTAGGACGATGGATAGTGGCATAGCAGGAACGAACATATCGCATTGGAAGCATCTTGAGGTTTTCTAGGTCGTGTGAGAGTTGTGAGCGTCCTCAAGGGCCCGTTGGTTTCTGACACGTAATCTTTTTAGTATTAGGTACTCGTTAATTTATTCTATATATACATATATGTGTGTGTATATATATATATATATATATATATATACACAGGGTGTTCACGCTATTACTAGCCAGCGTTTTTCTTGTAAATAGCAACTATTAAAATACAACCTCATAATACCTCATTCCATTAAAAATATTCGAGGTTTCCTGCATATCTAACAGAATAGTATAAACACAAAAAAGTTACATACGCCATTGTGCCGCATATAGAAAACAGCACTACTTTTACCTTTTACATTTTTTCTAATACTTGCTATTTACAACAAAAAACGCTGACTAGTAATAGCGTGAACACCTTGTGTGTGTGTGTGTGTGTGTGTGTATATATATATATATATATATATATATATATATATATATATACATACATGCACATACACACGCGCAAACATAAACGAAGAGGGACAGACATACACATACTCACACACAAAACAAACACCGACATACACGCGACGAAGAAAAAGGAGGGCAAAAAAAATAACAATGAAAAACAAGTGTACATTAGTAAAGTGCAAAGTATGCTTTAATCGTGAGAACGGCCGCGGTACCAAAATGGTCGCCGCGGCTTCCGGTAGGGTTCACGCATTCTCCGCGCTTCTCGCGAGCGTTCGCTTACGGAGGAACGTCGTCCTTTGCCATAAAGGGACGCGACACGACGCGAACGTGAACGTGTCTCTGCCATAGGTTTGCACGGACATGTTCCGCAAACGTTTTGTACAATGTACAAACGGGTACGAAACGCGCAACATGCCCGGACGGGCCTCGAGCGCCCCTCCCCGGCGAATGATAATGCTTGGCGTTTCACGCGAATCGAATCGAATCCAGCGAGCCAAACGAATCCGCCTCGCTGCTGCTGCTGCTACTTCAAAAAAGGAACAAGAAAACGGAGGAACCTTTCTTTCGTCCGATCCATGGACCGTGCTTGCCAGTACGATCACGGGTTTTGTGCGCGTGCTACCACGAATCGCGAAAGTGTTCAAATTGGACTTCAAGTTCGAGCTTCGGCTTCGCGATTTATAGGATCGTGCTGGGACCTGTTTGTACCGACTCTGCCGAGAGATTATTGGTAAAGCATGTTCAATGAACTCGATAAAATACTTGTATTGGTTTCTTTTTAACGCGACTGTCATATTCGCTAGCCCTGGCAGAAAATGTTCAACAACTATTTCGACATATTTGAATAGACTGCGGATCTTTGTGCATTATGGCTTAGAAATATTTTCAAAAGAATAATTCTAGAATGTAAAATTCGAAGGTTGTTCCCATTAAAAATAGGATTTTATGTCATTCCATTTTCTGCAAATTTCTCTATGAAAATGAAAAATTGAATAAACATCCGCAGTCTATATGTGAAACATGAAAAGTACTACATATTGTACAGTAGGTGTACAAAGTGTTCGTACATCTTTTGAAAACGAATCGCTTTTTTCAGAATATTTCTTGCTAGCGGTATTGTGTTGTTTTCCTTGAAAAGTATCGTTTCTAGGGCGAAAGCTTAAATGTAAGTTTGCGTGTGTGTGTGTGTGTGTGTGTGTGTGTGTGTGTGTTTAACGCTAAATTCGCTGATGCAAACAGATTTTTAGAAATTCATTTTTACGAGGACATATGTTACCAAAAACAGAAAATCGTTTTGGCCTATTGCCACTGAAATTTGTATGCATGAATTAAGGCCATGGAATTTTTGTTTTTACCGTTGTGATAAATACTGTGTATTATTTATTATATGTTTTCAGGATCGAAGTAGTTGCAAGTTTTCTGAATGTTTACCAAGTTTATATTGTTTCTCGATTTAACGTTGCTTGTCGTGATCTGAATATGAAACTGTTTTGTATTTTATCGAGTTGTAAATAATTTTTGGAACGACTAAAAAAGTGCAACGAGTTCAATGGACAATTTGCGAGTGTCTTGTGACGACAATGACGACAGTGCCGACACGAGCGCAGAACAGTAAAACAAAAATTGATCGCGGCTCCGATCTAGTAATAGTATTTAATTGTTCCATTAGCCACGCTATTTCGATACCATTTTTCTTTTGCCAACATCTAGTGTTCGCGATACGATTGTCCGTATCGTTTCGTAGCAAATTACTCTCGTATAAAGATAAATCAAATGTTAACCCTTTCGACTCGAAGCAATTTGAATTCCGAAATCAAAACATATATCTTTCAACCTACAAGATACGAGTATCTTTTATTCTATGTAATCTTTTTGACATTATGCAGATGAAATTGAACCTGTTTTCTCATACGACACGACATTTGAATTTTTAGCAAGTCGGTTGGGCGCGTTGATACGATGAGAAATTTGTCTCGCGAAGAGCGTATGAACACTTTCACGATCCATCGCGCGTTCACTGCGTGTTTTAACGATAAGGGTAGAAGATAAGAATGCTTAGAGGAAAACTGGCTTTAGAGAAGTAAGGCACAACTTGAAATTCCATCGAGCTTTTTTCCAATTCTCCGCCGGTGCGGCGCGGCGTACTAATACGATCTCTTGTTCTCCTAGAGTGACCTAGAGATTGCAGAGTTTTCGTGATTATTTGTACGGTTCTTGTATCCGGCCCCGAGAGAGCCACGTTTCATCTCGAAACGAGTCTCGAGCGCAATCGAACCGCTATACAGCGGATCTTTATGCAATTATGGCTCTTGAAAATTTTCAAAAAATCCTACTACGAGGAAAATCAGACGTTTTATTTGATTCGAGTTCCTTCAAATTAGTTGACAAAAAATTCCAAATTGCATAAACATCCGCAGGCTACTAACCGCTTTCGCTGTTGCAGTTTGCAACAACCATGCAAGTATTATATGTATTTTCGACGCGAACATCCATCTGGCTTTTCTTAGCGAACGATTCATTTTTTACTCGTTGCGATCTTCCGCTTACGTTTACGGAGATGTGAAAGTTTAGAACTCTGATTTTCTATTAAACGTGGTCGACTTTTAATCAACGAGTCGAATGGACGTCTCGAACAAGGGACTTTAGTTGCGTTGCGTGTACTGTATTAATTATAGGCAGCGGATTTTTATGCAAAATAGAAATTTTCTAGCTGAATCGCAACAAACCGGATTTTCTATGTTAATATGTTTGATGCATACTTTGAAATCGTACTCGTAAATGCATCAAATTCGCTGTCTAATTATAATGTACAACAAACATCTTATTCAAGGTTTCCACACAATCGTTTCCAAGTGTCATCTGTCAGCTTCTGGGGGGTGGAGTCCCTTAAAATACTTTCCAGCAAGAAAAATTTAATTTTCATTGTTTTCGGCAGAATTTCCTGATATTTCTGCAAGAAACTGGCAAATCGTGAGGAGTCGCTGTCTTCGCATCTCTGTACATAGAAATGTTGCTCATTGTTCAACGGCTAAAACCGACCGATGCGTGTACAGTCTACATGCTAGACAGCGAACTTGTCGAGCAGACTCATTTTATACTTAACGATCGTGAACAGCTGGGGGATCGCTCGTCGCCTAACAACTGTTGTCGTTCAAACTGTCGCCTCACCCCCATCCCGTTTGCATATGTTAACTCCGCATGGTTGATGGAAAGGATACCGGGAACTGGGAACTCGTCGAGAAGATCTCGAGAGAAGGATCGATACCGATCTCCCGTTCTGGGAGAATGGATATTGATCGAGAGAGAATCGCACGAGGATGTGGGCGGTAGACGAATTTCCACGTACAGGGGCGAAGCTTCCCTCCAGAGGATCGGTGTACAGGGTGTTTCGAAAATCCCGGTTCAATCGAGAAACGTTCGAGCGAACAATTAGTTGGGGGTAGAAGAACGCTGAAATCTTGTTGACTCGAGATCTTGGAAATTTCTCGAAAGGGAGAGAGAGAGAGAGAGAGAGAGAGAGAGAGTTGTGTCGTGTTCTTTTTCTTCGAGTAGTTAAGAGCGTAGTCTCGTTTCCAGAATTGCAAGGGTGTGGTGAGAGACCTCTGGACCGCTGTCTCCCTCGAAAGCCCTATTTTTACGTTTACAAGGCGTAATTTGCATTATTCGGCAGCTTTATCAAAATGTCTACACGTGCAGCTTTATGCTTCCAAATAGTGCAAATTACGCTATCGAATAATGCAACTGCGCTTGCCGGTTCTACAATTCTCAGATGTTTAACTTTGCACTTTTCGTTTGCAGTTGCAGGCTTCGAACTGTAATCGAATTAGAAATGTCTGCTTGATCGCTGTTTGCTCGATTGAAACTGTATGCACATGCTGTGTCTCCTCTGTTCGATGTTTCTGTTTTGGTTCGAGCCACGTCGACGTCCATAATCATCTTATTGTTAGCCCGGACCATCGTGCGTTGCACGCGTAGCGTGCGACACAAAGCAGCATAGACGAGGATCGATGATTTGTTGAACATTGTTTCGTTACGTTTAAGTGGGTTGTGATTATATATATATATATGTATGTATGTATGGAGGAGTAAATGTATTCATTGGTGTCTTATTACCGGACTACGGACGTTCCGCGATCTCACCGTCGCTACCGAAACGAACGTTCCATCTTCTTCTTTGCTCGACGAGAGACTTTTTCGAAGAGAGAACCGCGTAAATCGTTTTTAGACGACCGTGAACTCTCAGTGGCGTCCGTAGTCTATATATTATCGTTGAGACGTGTGCGTGGTGTTTGATTCTACAGCCGGATACGCGAAAACTTCCGAATTTCGATTCGCCGGCGTCGAGTGTCGTCGTCGCGTTTCTCCTCCGACCGTCTTTCCGTTTCCGATTGTACAGCGAAAATTGACCAGCGTACAAGGTTCGACGAAATCCTGTCCGCGGAGAAAAGACCCCCAGAAGTTCTGATTCGCCTGGAACACGGCCGTTTCATTTCCTCGAAATCTTGCGTAATTGCAAGATCGTTCGATGCGAGACCGCGGGGTCCGACGAGATACATGCTGTTAAAGACTGCCAGCCCCTTATGGGAGATCGAATCACTCGAATAATTCAGTATTTTCTTAAGCCCACTAGGATGTATTCTACTTGGCATAAGAAACGGAAGGCCATCGACGCGATCTCGTCGGTGCAGAAGGTCACCGAGCAGATTCTCGTCGCGTCGCGTCGGTGAGAAGGCAAATCCACGGAACCAACGTCACGGAACTATATCGATGATGTTATTACGAATTGTTACATTTTGCACCGAGCGTATTCCAAGTTAAGCAGATATTTCAGACAATGTTTTAGTGTTGATTTTTAAGGTTTAAAATATGAAAGTTTTCTTTAGGTGCACTTGCGCATTCTTTTTTAGACAAATACGTATGTGTATTATTCAAGCTGGTTCTCACCCCGGGCGTGAACACTGTCATATATTCTCTGGTTCCATTTGGGTAAAGAGCGCGGAACCACCGACTCTTCTTTTCGGTAGCGGAACTTTTAGCGATGTTGGTATTTCAGATCATTCTTAGTTCCACGATATTCCCGCGCCCACTTGTGCCCGCTTGCCTAATAGGCAATGTCTATGTTGCTGAATAGCACAGAGGCTGACAGTCTCTGCATATCTCGTCGGTGCCGCGCCGCGCCGCGGGAAACCGATCGACCAGCGATATACATACATACTATTATATGTAGATCGAAGGAAGCAGGCGCTCCTTTCCTTTTTCTTTTCTTTCTCTTCGTTTCTTTTTTTTAGGAGAAGAAAAAGAACGCCTCCGATGGAACTCTGTTCTTCGTTTCTTTTCTTTTTTTTTGTGATAAGCGAACTGGATGTTCTCCGTGAGAATGTTTATCAGCGAACTCGACGAAGTTTGATAATTATATTACATGCTCTCCACGTGAAATACAGTTTCGCTTCTTTATTATACGGCACGATTCTCGTCTTATCATTTCAACACCAAAGACAGATCATTTTATGGTTGTATCAACATTATCTCCGTTGAAAAATCACCGGCTGCCGGCTGGCAGCTGGCTTCTTTCTGGAGGTATGCCACACTAACTTATTTTTAGTCTGTCTGTGTATCAAATTTCAACTTCAGCATAGATTCAGTTTTTGAATTCTCGTATTTTTGCAGTTGTAGAGTTGTAGCGTTGTAGAGTTATCGGGGAAAGTCCTAATTCAATGTTTCGTTGAACCGAAATCCTTATTTTCTTTATAAGATAATATTACTCTATCTTTTGCCTGTTGTTCGGTGTCTTTTATCCACATAAAGAATAACGAAACGTGCTTCATTCCCGGTCGGATCTCGTCCCAGAATGCACAGGTTTGCGAATCTTGAAAATCGCATTTGCATATCGCAATAACACAGTGGCTTCGTCGATCGGAACCAGTTTTCGATCGAAGGGACCAAAAAATGAACAATTAGGAAAGCGTTCTCAACGTGTACAGGCAAATTGCACGGTAGACGAAATATTTCAGAAACATCGAGAACGATGACGGTCCAGAGATCTGCATCTTGGTGACGTAAAAATAATTTTATTACTCACCTTTTTCATCAACTGAATTGGTCTAGAAAATGTCGACACAGCACCGTGCCGCATTGGCTAAACAACTAGTTCATTTAAATCTTAAATGAACAGATCTTTCTGGGCTACCGTTCATATCTTCCCTACTATTGATCCAATCGATTAAATATTTGGCGAAGACGTACTCTCTTTTATATTTTATAAAAACAGGGAAGAAAGATATATGCAGAAATGTTCGCTTGGAGGATAAAAGTTTGATTTGTTGAAACTTCCGATGGAAAAAACGATGGTAAGTTGAATGTGGTTGTTCGGATCGGTTCTGCACTGGTTTGAATCGTTTCATGGAGAACCCGTCGCTACCCCCCCCCCCCCCGCTCCACCACCAACCAGCACCAGCGAAAGCCGCGTTTGGAGCGTTTGCGTTGTCGTAATGGGGAGAAACGATTACGTATGCTTCGTGATGGCAATTTCAGCCTCAGTAACGTAACTATTTTCGGTGAAATCGGGTAGCTTGAGCACCCCGCAGACTTTTATAATTGAAACTTATTCTTTATTTTGAGGATGGGATAGGGAAAGAGCACTGCAATAACTACGCAAAAGAATATATAATCGTCTGTCGTCCATCAGTCGTCCCGCCAATAACACTGGTACATTCCCGCCAGAATAACTGCCTCAAGGCGTCAGGACCCTGGCCGCGCGGCTGTGTCATTGTAGATACGCTACTGTCTTGGCCGCGCATGCGCGAGCCACGGCCTGCTACAGCAGGTTCAATCACATCACTGCCCACAGAGAGCGGCGGCTGGCGACGGCTCTCGTCGTGTCGCGTCGCGTCCGTCGGCTCGTCGGCAGAGTTCAGTGCAGTTCAGTCATCAGTGCGAAAGCGAAACGCAGTGCTCGACGACGATGAGATTCTTTGTGTTGATCTTGTTTTTCTGCGGCACGATCGCCGGCAACAACGACACCCTGTTCAACGAGATCCGGATCGATGATCCGGCCGATCCAACCGTAGTACCGGAGCTGGATTTGCCGGTAACGGAGAGAACCTTGCACGAGATCTACTACGATGCTGTCCAAGCTTATCTCGACGAGGACTGGGACCGTTGCGTCGAGAATTTCAACCAAGTCTCGCACGGGTACGCACTGAAAATCGAAATTATTCAGCGGATGCGAAACTTTCGATGTCTCTTTTTCTCTGTATATAAATCCAATTACATATTCTCTGTAGATTAATATTAGTAAACTGCGGATATTTATGGAAAATCTAAAATTCTCTGCATCGATCGAATAAAGAAATGGAAACCAATTTGAATTGTACGGTTTTTCATATTCTTTCGAAGAACGTTTAAGCTAGAATAGCTGGATCCTCGATGTTTCTAGTTTCTACTTCCGGTAGAAATAAGCGAGTCCTTCTTGCAGGTACAAGGTTTACAAGCGGATGGTGGTCAACTGCAGAAAAAAGTGCAGGGCAAAAGCTAACAGCGAGGCTCCGATCTTCCCGGAGAACATCGAGGATCTACACTTCTACGAGAGGAAGATTGTGGAAACGCTGTGTCTTCTGACTTGCAATCAGGAGTACCTCGAGATCGCCGGTGACAACGCTTTGAAGACGCTGCCGCGTGAAACCGAGAGCAAACTGACAAACTATCACGTGTACGAGTACTTACATATCTGCTATTTCAAGGTAAGCGACGATGCTCTTATCTTTAAAAATGGTATAGAGACTAGAAACTTCTCATGAGCCTCTCCGACTTTTTACAAGTCATAAAAATCTACATTCTACATGAAACATATGAGGTACTGGAACTGTGAATCAAAATGTATTCCTTTCTTTAATACTTGTACTTCGAATCTTTTGCTTTTTTCTGTTCCATCAATTTTCTCTAGCTTTTCTGGAGTTTAATCGGTTTGGCATAGCGCAAGCTTACGCGATCGCAGCTTCTTCGATCCCACGCCCGCAACTTTTTAGTAAATATAATTCGAGTTTAACGAATAAGCGGATTGGTCGTAAAAACCAGCCTACATCGTCGGCTCGACGAGGAACCGATCCTGGAGCTGGAACCATGCAGTTACACGTGTTTGGATCTAGTCGTAAAAGCTCCCTTGGAATAACACGAGGGGGGGGGGGGGTAATGGCGCCAATATATATCCTTATCTTTCTCGGCACTAAAAGTTTCCTAGCATTTTTGCAGCAACCTTTCATTGTACGTACAACTATCCGTTTCACTGGAAGTACCTACATACCTCATCGAAACAATGGCGATGATAGCAATTTGCCAACCCGGTACCTTAAACTTTAAACTTGATCGCTTCCCTTGCTCCGAATCTGCACCGAAAAAATAATTGAGGAAAACGATTGCGAAGAAAATGGTTTGATAAAACTATAAAACGCGAAAGCACACAGCGTCTAATGCGCAACAATAACGATTAATCTTGCAGAAGCAACGCTACAAAGACGCGGCGGACGCTGTTTTCACGTTCCTGGTTCGCCACCCAAAACACGAAATGAGCATAAAAGCTCTGAAACACTATCTAATGTTTCCCGGCGTGGAGACGCAGAACATCGTAAATCTAGAAGCAGCGCCTTATGTCAGCATATACTTCAAAGGGGTGTTGGCTTACGAGGACGCAAACTACGCGGAAGCGGTGGCTCTGCTCGAGACTTCTTTGGCGTCCTATCTACAGGCCGAAGAGGAGTGCAGGTTCTACTGCGAGGGCCCTTTCGATCAGGGCTGGCACCCGGAGTTCACGTCCTCCATCGCCAGTGAGTGGAACATGTCCGAGAAACAAATTTTCCCTTCCACCGAGCTTGAAAATTGATTCGTGACGTCGCGTCGCGTCGTTAGTCGTAACCGATCGCTTCCCTGTCCGTTCATCGTTTCGAGCGATCACAATATTCTATCTTTTATCAGAATCTCTCGAATAGATTTTTATTCAACTTGAGTTTCTCACGATTCGGTTGGAGAATTTACATCTCGCTGAAACGCTCGCGGTCCAGTGACGACAGAATGAATCAACGGACAAGTATTTTTCAGTCTAAACATTTTCTTTGTACTTTTTCAGACCACTTCACGTTCTGCCTGAAGTGCAAGCAGACCTGCCACCAGAGGTTGAACAACATAAACGGCGACTACCGGGGAGACATGCTGAAGAGCCACTACGATTACCTACAGTTCGCCTATTACAAACGTAAGTGCGTCGCGGCGCGACGACTGGACTACAACGTTGCTCAATTTTTATCTGTCATATACATACGTATCCTGTCCGTGTCTATTTGTGAAAATTCTTATCGACGTTGGTCCACTCACGATAAACCGAATAGACGAATAGAGTAGAGGAGATGCGCGCGACGATAACGAGCCCCCGATGTGTCCGGTGCCGTTGGTTATCGCACGAAATTGCGCGACCTTGTCGTCCCTTGTAGTCCCCGCGAATGAATGGTTGCGTCGGCAATCAGCCGAAATTCCTCAGGAAGCTGTTACTCATGCTACGAAGGAGGTTTAATTGGATTAATCTCGTTCGACGAGTTGGTCCGATTGGTCGAGAGCCTCGTTATCCCTGGAACGGTTTCAGGCTTCGTCATCCCCGGCTCGCGACCTATGCGACAATATTTCCTGGTGACATAATCTTGTTCAGCCGGTTAGCCGGCCGCCGCAGACCGGCACGGCGCGCGGCGCGGCGAAACGGTTTTGCTAATTAGACCGGTGTCAAAATACATCGTTTCAAGCGCATTCTGTTACGTCAGAGAGAGGATTAATAATTAGCTATTTCACGTGTAGTTATTCGGATCTCAATCCATATACAATAGTGTATTTCTGTTTGACGGGTATACGCAGCACGTGAAACGCGCCACGTGCACGCGTGTATTTTAGTACACGTTCAAAATACCAATCTCTGCTTCGCACACAGTGACAAACTTGAAGGCTGCCTGCAGCGCCGTGGGAACGTACTTGCTGTTCGACCCTGTCGACGAGACCATGCTGCAGAACAGGAAGTACTATAGCACCCAGCCCATGGTCAAGGAGCAGTACTTCCAACCCAGAAAGGTGAAAATTTCGAATTTCAGGTCTTTTCATTAGGTTGGAGGGAAAGTTCTGTCGTATTTGAAATAAGCAAATAAGAAATCTCAAAGTTGTTCGTTGCATCCACCATAATATCGGTTTAATCTCGCTCTTTGGTGGATTAATTTGTAATCGAAATTCGGAGAAGCAAAAATTGTAATCGTTAGCCAGATCCTAATTCAAGTAACCCACGGAGTTGAACCGGCACTCGAATCGTTCGACGAATTAGTAGTTAATTGATGCTTAATTGAATGTTTTCAGGAAGCCCTGGCCTACGTTAAGAGACACGAATACGAGCTGACTCTGTTGCGCTACATATCCGACGAGTTTTCAGTGGTCGACAGAAAATTCGCGGATATAAGGAAGAAGCATCAGTCCAGGCGAGAAAAAACCAAAGAGAAGCCAGGACAGGTAAAGAATCGAGGAGAATGAAGGTTAAACCGAATTCTAAACACTCCGTGAATCGAGACTTGCCATTTCACGCCGTTTGTGTCCAAAAGACGACCCGCGTATTTTAATCGGATACGCGGATACCGAATCGATGGTGCAGGGTATGTTTCAGGGGAATCCCTTTTTCGACTCTCTGTATATTTTACCGAATAAAATACTAAAACACGACGACTATTCTATTATATTATTCGATTGATTCTATTCTATGCTCGAGTCTAATGTCTTTCTCTCTACTATAAGCGTCCTGCTGCTCGATTTCTCCGCGGAACGCCTTGGGAATGCAACCAGGATTGCATCCGTGTATTCCGAGCATTGCATTCGAGGCGCGGAAGGATCGAAATTTTTCCCGCAACGTTACGCGTTCATAAGATGTAGAATGAACTTTGCTACGGCGCGGCGCGGCAGTAGAGAAAGATATTTTTAAGTCGCGCTGTCAGAGAAATGAAAAATGTTCGATCTTTTGCAGAAAATCGAAGAAATCGATGCTCTGCATCCACCGCCCGGTCATTCTTTTTCTAATACGCTGCTATTCAACAATCTCTCCGCGATTCAAGACGAAAAACACGCGATACCAGATAGGAAGCTGCAAAGGGTCAGGGACGATATCTCTGTGGTCGCAGAAGCGAAAGAACTTGGCGGAAAAAATCGCTATGTGGCGGATGGATTCCTCAACTCAACGGAATGCGAACTTCTGATGCGATTAGCATCGGTACGTCATTGTAAACAAGTTGTTCGATGAATCAGGCTCGCGCAATTAACACGAGAGTTGCCAGAATATTAAAGACTGATCTACTAAAGGGAGTCAAAATCACTTGCTCCTGATTTCTTCTTTTAAAAATATTGAAATTATAAACATGTTTTTCTGATTCGAGAAATTGTTTTAGCGAACTTCTCTATCAAAGTATGTTATACATACATATACGAAACAACATGTACGAAAATTAGTAGGAAATCTAAATAATAAAAGAATAAAATGTGTTTTGAAAATTGTTGCAGATGACAGCAGTGGAAGGTGATGGTTACAACGAGTACAAGAGTCCACACTCCAAGTACGAGCGATTCGAAGGCATCACTGTCGGCAGAGTCGCCTTGGTAAGACAGCTTCTAGGGTAGATGATACATATGTACCTACTGCTGCGAGTGTACGTGTTTTACATATTTTTTCCGAATCAGATTAACCTTGGAAACGATACTACCCCGTTAAGCCTTCGGCATTACGTATATATAGGAGTAGGAGTAGGAGTAATTTAGAGTCTAAAGTTTAGACTACGTTACCGTTGTTAATTCGTTGAAAATAATGATCGCAGATGGTATACTTGGGACAAATCGAGGCTGAACGATTGCGGCAGCTTCTCAAGACAACGGAAGAGGCTCGCAGCCACGTGGACAGGTATTTCGGTCTTGATCGAGCGCTCCATATCACGTACACTCACCTGGTCTGCCGCACGGCTCTACCTGGTAATTTTGATCCGATGCATCAACGTGATTCTGGTCCCTTTCGCAGCTGAAACCGCGTCGCACAGACTCACTTCGTGTGGAAAGTGGGTAACAATTTCTAAGGGCAGCGCCATTGTAATGCGAATTTTACCGGGAAGTTCAAAGCTCAAGAATCGTTAAATCAAAAATTTCAATGACACTGACTTTTGCTGGAACCAGTCGAAATTCGAAATTCACATCACAGGTGGAACAGCCCAGCAGCAAACTCGTTCACCTTTTCAGCGAATCATGCTTCGTGTCTTGAATCTAAAATCTAAAATCACAACAGTTCAACGCATATGTATGCATATATCCGCGAACTTCGAACATTGCGTCGATGGTTTCTAGATTCACCACGGGATCGTAATGACCTTAGCCATCAGGTTCACGCGGACAACTGTCTGTTGAACGATCGGAACGTCTGCGTCCACGAGAGTCCAGCCTACATCTGGAGGGACCATTCGGCGATCCTTTACCTGAACCAAGATTTTCAGGGCGGAGAGTTCTTCTTCGCGAAGGATCGCGCGATCCGCGAATCGGACAGCTTGGTTTCTCCGCGATGCGGCCGTATGGTGGCTTTCTCCGCCGGTGGAGAAAATCTTCATGGTGTCAGGGGTGTTGTTCGAGGTAGACGGTGTGCCTTGGCTCTGTGGTTCACGCAGGATCGGAGGTACAGAGAGTACGAGAGGACTTTGGCCGAGGCGATCTTAGAGAGGGTGGCTTCGGTTGGGCCTGCCACCAACGAGGAGGGCGTCCAGGTGCCTTTGAGGTGAATCATTCGATGAACGTTATTAGTAAGCGATGCTTGATATGAAGGTTGCAGCATATGAAATCTCAGGAAGACAAACAAATTTCATATGCAGCAAATAACATATGGTGTATCCGTATCGGATAGTCTTATTTAAACGAACATTGAACGATCAGGTACGAGGATCTTCTTATCCGGTATGCCAACAGCGACGATTTCCTAAAGGAGTTCTTGAGGGATTCTCACTGAAGAGGACTGAAGTGGCGCAATATCTCCAGTATTTTAACTGTTCCAGATGTTTTAACGCTTTACCTACCGAGAACCTATCTTTTTTTGAATAACCATTGTCGATGAAATTGTTAGAATATATTATTTCGGGTAATTTGTTATTTAAAAGCCGTCGGTAGGTAATGCGTTAATAGAATAAATAATACTTCAAAGAGTAATATATTTTCGCCGGTCAGTGACTGGACCTGCTGCAAACTAATAGGTACCTGAGAAAGACATGCACGAGTAACCGCTTACTATATACTTGGCAGAGTTTTTGTTTTTTCCTACTTGGAAGTTTCATATACTTCCGAGTCTTAATTATTATTGCCACCGAGACTTTTGTCTTTACGATAGATAGGGTATAGCGTCGCAGGATGTTCATAGTCCCGTCGAACCACTGTTATTTATATAAAATATCCTAATCTTTATTAGAACATAGACATTACGTGTCAACAGGTTTACATAACCATCCTACGCATCGTGTAACATGTATACTGTAATTAATTTTTTCTCCTCGGCGTATTTATACTATGTATAAGGGCCACACGTACGGAGTGTCCGATTTCGATCTAGAAGTACAAATTACTGAGAGCCTATATGCTATACAAGAATTATTCAAATAATTAACAAACGACTCGACTAATGTAGAAGCTTGGTACGATTTTGCAGAAAATAATTGGCTGCGTGGATTCGTGAATTAAAAATTGCACGACTTAAAGAAAAATCTATATCATCTTCGTGCAGCTTCTACGCGAGAAAATGAATTAGAAGACCTCAGAATCCTTCGAAACCGTTCGCTTTCTACCTGCACAATTCTTTTCTACAACGGATATACATATAGTATAAGCTAGTTTACTAGCAATTGGCAATTATCAATGGAAATCAAACACCCTGTACGCATGATACGTGTAATGGTCTCCTGTAGCGTCGGTTCCTCCTCGTTATTGCAATTGTACACGCGAAAAACGGATCGAATAAATTGCTCCTTATGCCGGCGTGCTACCGCATATAGGTGTCGAAAACGTGTCCCCTATCATCGTTAATTAAAAACCACGATTTTAGTGACCGATGACTGCCATTTCTCGTGCCGTGATCATCGCGGGATCAGTCGGGAAGAAGGTGAACGCGACCCATTAACATTATTATGTTTCATTACAAACATTTATTACGAAATTATAGTGACATCTGCGTATCACAGGAGAGCTCAGTCGATTTTTTTTTCTTCCAGGAACCACTCCATGATTAGTCGTATCGTAATATATGTATATTTTTATTTATCTATATTTATATTGTTCCTCGTGATATAAATATAAATATACGTAAATACACATATTCCGCGTACGTACAGGTCCGTTTGCCACTCCGTTACCTTGCACACGTCTGTAAACGACGGATCTCGTTGTTTGCCCCGAAATATGATCGATCAACGATATCGCGAATAAAAAGTCAATCGTGCTAGCGCTAACCGCTAACCGCTTCCCGTTGATCGTGCGACCGAAGAAAACTGTCAACGCGTCGAACGGAGTGAGAATTCCGTGGATCATCTTTCTTTCAGCGTTTCCGGATCACCTGTTCTTTTGGTTTTCGTTAGTATTGCTCTTTCGTAGACCTTTCGATTTGTTCTCTTGTCTAGAGAACGAGAGTGAGAGTTAGAACGACAATGAAGCGAGAGAATGTAAAGTTCGTAAAATATACACGTGTAAACGCATAGCGGTGAACGACAACGGTTATTCTCAACGTCCTGGAACGTCCTTAGAAATGTAAAATGATTATGTTACAGCTCGTCGTTCCGCGCAAAAGACATGGTATGGCCGCGGGCAGATTAACGTTACTTTGCCGTAATCGGCAAGTCCGAAATCGTTAGCAGTTTCCGCGCGGTCATCGCCGCCTCAGGGTTTCGTCAAAATTAAGAAGTATAATGCACTTTTAGAGCCAGGTAACGAATACCTCGCAACAAGTACCGCATGTACTCGTGTACAGATCGAGGATGGAAACATCGCGTGTTCGTCGAGAGACTTTCGAAAACAATAAATCGTTCGTAAAATCTTTACGAGAAGTCGCAAACATGTTTTTTTATTAAAATACTGATGGACAATCTGAGGCACAATCTCGAATGTGAACGAAAGTAAAAACACACTTTGTCTTTTTTCTTTTTCTAGAATGAAAATGATAAATCAATCACAGATCGAACTATGCACACGAATATGCATAGGTGCGTTCGTCAACTTGTTGCCCATTACACTATAATCTGTACTGAAGGAAGCATCGTTGTGCTGGACTATCGTATAATAATAATAATAATCATAATAACAGTTGTAATAATAATAACCGAGTTTCGTTTTCAGACTTATTCTTATAGAGTTATTACTTTGCCTTGTATACACATATACATATACACACACGAGTCGGTATGTATGCACATGTAGTTTGAACGAAATGGCCTGATATTCTAGCGTACGATTCGTAGACGTTGCTGTTAGAGCACGGTGACCGCTATGAACGAATGACAGAGGCGTAAAGAAAATCAACGGGAGGGACGATCTCGATTCCTGTTCGAAGAATAGGCTCTTCAGAAGACTGAGGCAACATCCTTCAAGGTTTAGTAAAGTCGTTGAAAGGGAGCCGGAGCCCGAGCGCGAGACAGCTCGGGCAAAAGTTTTTACTCTAAGTTTTTTAAGTGTACCGAGAAATACTGGATAGATTCGCGATCATGAAACAGACGAACCGATCGCCGAAATCGAGCGACGATTAGAAGACTCTTTGCGACACTCGCGAGACTACGGATCGCAATCTATTTAGTAGCTTTGATCGTTGCGACGCTAAAATATTTGCGCCTCCGCGCGCGACAGTTCAACTTTCGACTCGCGGCAACATAGCGAACGCGTTTTTCACGCGTGTTCGCCTCCTTCGCGCCTAACTCTCTTAACTATGTCTTTCGAATTTCGGAGCGAAGCGGAACCTACGCGTTCGTTTTATGTTACAGTTGATACGCAAACAGCGCTGCGTCCGCAGGATTTCTCAAACAAAACGATCGCGAAACTCTGCGGATTTCTTTTGCTTTGTTCGATAATCAATTTCTGCGCACACTTTCACGTGTCTATACGCGTCGAGGATCGATAGACCTCGTGTAGAATTATAAATGCTAAATTTACAAGAAGTAATTCGAAAATTAGCGTGTACAGATCCTTCGCAATTCTCTTCCGCTTAACGGTTCTAATACGAGATAGCTATATTAAAGTAACACAAGGTGTAACAATAGATTAAAGAAGTTGTACTGTTTGATGGTTTTCTTTTCGATAGAGAGAAAGAAAAAACGAGAAAAAGAAAGAGAGATAGAGAGAAAGCGAATCCATCCATCTTCATCTTTCCTTTCTTATTTTCCTTTTTGTTTTTCTTTTCTCTTGTTCACGTAAAAAAGGAATCGTAACGTATTTTGATTATTATAGACACAATAATATGGCGAGAGTATACCGTGGCGAAAAATTTGCTGGACACCAAAGGCTTTATGCGAACACCCGCGTCGATTTCTTAACCGACGATTCCTACCCTCTCCCCCCACCAATCGAACCCTTCACCGTTGTATATCATGATCCTCGGATTGAAACCTCGTTTCACACACGTTATACAAACGCGTTTAAAACATTTACTAAAAATAGTACAATCTAATCGAGGACATATAGAAAATTGAAAAATATACAAGATATAAAACACATATCAGAACGCCGTTCTCATTTAGATAGCGAGCGACTTGCCGAGTCCGACCACGTTTACGAGTATTTCCGTTCGAGTATCCCGCGCGCCAGAATCACGACCCTAATCGCGTCCGCCGCCATTCACGTTCTATTATTCAGAATTCAGAATCAGCATTCCACCAGGTTCGTGCAAAGTCCGCGAGCTTTTGTACAAATAATTTGCCTAGTCGACGACAACCCGAATCGTATCGCACGTCGTTCTTTGGTATCCAACAGGCTTCCCCACGCCGATCTCGTGTTCAGTTCGAACGGACATTAGTCGCGGTATGGGCAGTGAATGAAGAAGCATGTACCAATATTAAATGGGCTGGCTCTCCCACTGAGGCTCCCATTCTGGAAGTCGTCAATCTACGTTCGATGGGGGCGCGGCGTATCTGGTTCTTGGGTCGGAATCTCCATCGCATATGTACTTCCCTAAGAGGATAGATTTCATTTCATTATGTCCGTGAAAAGATCCTTGGTTGATGTTGATATTCATTCGTTTTCCGTTCCGTTCCGTTCTACAATTCAATTTCTCCGAATCGATGGATGATAGAAAAGGACACTTACCGGAAACGAATCTGCGCTTGACTAAACTTAATCTATAGCCCGGACCCAGAAGTTCGAACTCGACACCGGACAACGTGGTCCCTTCGCAATTGAACTGGGTGAATATCGTTCCCTGGTTCCCCGGACCGTCTTCGAGTTCGACTCTCGCCTTCAAAGAGCCCACGCCGTGACCCTCGCTGTACTGGGACAGTTCCGTGAATTTCCACAGCACTCTGTTCGTCTCTGGCAGCCATTGAGCTTGAGGCTTGCTGTTCAAGGACTTGAAATCTCCGTCTATGGGCGCTGCAACGTGGAGGTTCAGCAAGGGACTCGGCGAAGCCATAGCCCGGCTATTGTATTTGTAATCGATCTACGAAAACGGATATTTCGGTGCTGGTGATAATCCGTTTCGGTATAAGATTGGCCTAATACTGGATTCAAATTGCCGACAGGTGTCTGTAAATACCTTGAGATCCGTGTGCGTTGACTCGCACTTCCAGTAGGCTACCAACTGGAAAGGACATGAGCCCGCGCCTTCCTTGCATTTGATTTGATACTTGAGTATGTCGACGTTAAAATAGGAAGCCGAGGGATTTTGTTCAGCCTGTTTACGTAACAATGTAGTTAAGGCACTCATGTTGAATTCGAAAATTGTACTGTCGACGGTTGTCTGCGTGGCGTCCCTGCAACGGATTCAAATTGGTTTGAAGACCTGCTTGAAACGAGCCACTTCCGCGGTAATCGTCAGATCGAACCATAAGCAACGCGGCTCTCTCTCTCTCTCTCTCTCTCTTGATCGAGCGATCGATCGAATCGTCCAAGTACAATTTGCTTTACAATCTTTCGAAGAGCCTCGTTTCTTACAGGATGACCCATAGCGGTCCGCAAAATATATTTGCATAGCGTTCACCTTCCAACTACCCTTACGGTAGGGGAGGAGGACCGGCTTCAAACTTACCACACAGAAAATATAATTTGCGGACCACGGTGCGACCGAACGCGAGCGCAACTTACATGCTGACCAGCTGATTATTAGGAAACAATTTTTCCAATCTGTTGCTGTTCCTCACGCGAAAGGTGAGCTTCGCGGGGCTGGGATTGTTTGCCAGCACGGTGACGATGCCTGCGGGAAACGACAGCATCATGTCGCCGCTAAGCTTCACCTGACATCGCGTCTCGTCGGTACCCCGAAAATAAGAGTGTACAATTTCATGAAAGGCCACCGCCAGAGGAATGGTATCCGCTAATCCGATTGTCAATGGGGAGGGGCCCCTCGAGGAGCCGACTCCGACGCCAGCTGTGCGAAATTCCAAGCTTGCCACGCTGTCCGCTCTGGATATCGTCGCCGGCGACATCCTACCCCGAGGAGAAGGACCCTCCCCTCTTCGGGACGGCGGTCTGGGAATGATAATAGATCCTGTCGGAGTGGAAGAAGCGGATTGCTTAGGAGGTAAGGCCGGAGTGATGTCTCCCACTTCCGAGAACAGGTCACCATCTGCGCGAAACAGGTATAATATAACATCAGCATCGGTTCGATGATATACAATATACGATATACACGCTTACTTATCAAAGTATAGAAAATGGTAATTAAAGAATACAAGCTTCCAGCTTGATTTGATTATTTTATTTTGATCAGATGTAGCTGTTATACGTGACGCATCAATTTGAAATTCTGATAGCAATATATGCAGCTGATGGAAGAGGAACGAAACGTTCATCGGTCCCGGAATTGACCGGATCCCACGCGTAATCTCGCGAGACAAAAAAGCATGCCGATGAGCTGAGAGCCGAGAGCGTAATCTCGCGGGACTCTTGTTTCGACTCACCAGGGAACCGTGAATGAGGGTGCGTAGGTGGTGCAGATTGCGGCGGCTGCGGTTGAGGCGTTGGTGATGAAGACAGTGGCGGAGGACTTTGCAATGGCGCGTACGGATGACTGCCGGTTGGCGTCGAGGCGCTCGATGGCGTACTGCTGGGATTGAACAAGTTTAGGCCAAGTAAATCTGAGCTTGGCTTACCTCCTAATTGTTGTGACACTGACTGAGACCTTTTCATATGGTGATCTGAGTCGGTATTCGATCCTCTACGTCCCTGTTAGAAAATAAACCGTAGAAATCATCTTTTCAGTTCGAGTTTTCGAAATTGATAGAAAATTTCGATTCCTTGCGAGCTGAACGCTGAACGGCTATAACAGCCTTCAGGGCACAGTTACCACCAGTTAGCAAAATTGTAATTTTTAGCAAAACGGTTCAACAAAATGGAAAAAAAGAATGCAAGATACCGTCGGCGCAGGCGACAACGATAAATTCTCCACAGTTGCCCTCAGTTCGTCGACACTGGCGCTCATAGGTGCCCCGCCATTGCTAAGCGGTTTAATTTCCACCCTGATCTTCCTTTCTCTCTCATCCTCCGAGTCGGTGTCCGAGCTGGAATAGAATCCCTTCTCGTTCTCCCACGGGTCTGATTTTGGTCTGATACAGAAACCATCCTCGTCGACTTCCGGTGTCGGTGTTTCGGATTTTCTGCTGTCCTCCTTGTCGTCCCTATTATCAAATCAGTCGAGTTCAGTTTAATGCACTTTCACAAGTTCCAGCAGGCCCAGTGCATTTTCTTCTTTTTTTCTCTTTCTATATATATACGATCGATATTAACTACTTTGCGACAAACAGTATTTAACGGACACATTTCTTTTCTAACGTCTCCGTACCGATGTGCTCTATTAGGTGCTTACAGAAGCAAAAGAGAACGATTAAACAACGTGGGAGATCGGTTCCGCGACCAGGCTCGCGCAATTACTTTTTCCAATTAACGCGCCAACTGCCGAGTTGATCGGTATCTTCAATACCGATACGAGAGGTACCGATATGTAATAGGAAGATATTGAACTACCGAATCTACCGAATAACTCTAGTGTTAGTTATTCGGTAGTTCGAAACTACTGTTTCTAATAAATCAGCAACTTGGTCGCGGGATCAATCGCGAGTGCACTAGATCTGCTGAACGTGCGTATACTGACAGGTCAGACTTTTCTTCTTTGTTGCTGCTCGTCTCCACGACATCTTTCTTCTTTTTCGCTTTCTTTCCCTTCCGCTTTTCTCTCCTGCTGCGAAGGAACCCTGTTGGTCGTGGACGCACGATATATAGAAAACAAAGCGGGTCTTAATTTTTCACAATCCACCAGGCGGTTCAACGAGGCTATCGTTTTGCCAATAGATGCGCAATAGTTGCTTTCACTCGACAAGATAGAACAATTAACCGTTTGCACTCGGAGCTATTCTAACTCGAAAACCGAATTTTCCTTCCTTTTATCGATATAGCATGATATAACACTGATACTATACCTCGTACAATACTTTCAATAGGTTGTCCAAATATTAATACCTTTAGTAATTCATTCGATACAAACTTAACGATGCAACAAATATTTTGAATAATGGTAGAAAAATTATTAATGACGCCTCTCCCTCTCTCTATCTCCGAATCACCGCTCGAGTACAAAGGGTTAATACCTGAGATGAAATTACCCAAGAAAATTTACGAATATAATGCTATTTTTTTCTTTCCTTTTCTCTTTTCTTTTCTTTCTTCTACGTTACTCGAACACGAGAATAGTACAGAAAAATATGTACAAACGATTCTATAAATATTCCCGTTTCGACGATCAAGAATGGCAACAACGCTGTTACGCACTACTTTAGGCGTCGCTTCAAGTACTTACTCGCAAATGTTAAACTCTCGACTAGAATAGGGGAGGTTAATCAATTTGTGTACTGGGACACAGTCGGCAAGTGTCTTATAGTAATACAAGATAAGTTTCGAAACGAAACGTAGCTACGAACTGAGAGACTAAGAAGCGTAAAACTACTATGTTTGGCGGAGTCAAAACGTACTGAAAAAGTTATAACGGCAATAAATATCTCGCATTAGAAATTAATAGGCAACTGGTAATCTAACGGTGTAATGGAAATTAATTTACTTTCCAAGTGTATCAGGCGTAGCGCAACGTGATCAAACAAAAACGTCTACGGTAAAAAAAGAAAAAGAGGAACGAATAAAAACAGACTAACAAGATGAAAATGGAAAATAATAGTCACCGAATTAACAATCAGCGGATGCATTTTTTACGATGCTTTTCTAATCGTTGTTACATTCTCTAACTATGCCTACGCATGCGTTTCAGGGCTGAGCAAACGTCTGCAAAATTTATTCGTCAATTATTTCATTTTGATTTAATCCTCTCTTGGAAAAGTCGTTTCCGACTACTATCAATTTGAATCGAAGCTCGTCGAGAAAATAAGATTTGCGTCTCGTCAGACCCGAACACCGCGTCGACATGAAACTTTTCTTGCCAAAACACAACGCACGTAATTACGCTGTCACGCCTACAGTAAAATCAGACAATAACGATAGAAAAGGAGTACAAAGAGGTAGCTTGGATAAAACACGTTACATTAGCATAAGACGCAAGAACAAACCCATAGTACACCATCACCATATAGGGGGGGGGGGGAGAGAAAGAGAGAGAGAGAGAAAAAATGAACAAGTTAAAAAATCTCATCTAGGGATCTGCAAAAGGTCGAGTTTTTCGGGTTAAATTGTTTTTCTAACAATTACACGTCCTACTGATTACCGATATGTAGATACGTTCCTCAAGACAACAGAACGATATAGGAGGTTGCGCAATCTCCACGGTTATAACGATACCCTCTAGACTCTAGACAAAATTCGTGGAGTATGTATACGCCGTATACCACATGTTCTGCAAGCAAGGATACGCTATATCGACATGCAAAGTACGAAAAAGATACGAGAAGAAAAAATACATTTAAAAATCCATAACAAGTTCGTGATTGACGAAAGACAAAAAACGAAACGGTAATTCCACAAGCGATAATTCCGTGAACTTCGAGACGGGATTGTCAAATCATTTGGAAACGCGAACGTCCGGAGCTAATTAACACGTTGAATGCCGTGAGGGTCACCGATGATCAGCGCTATCGAATTACTTAAAAGTGATTGCGAATTCTGGTGTTCCAATTAACTGGATAATACCGTCAAGTAAATACTACGTAATTGATAATAATTAACGATGACCAACACTCGACGCGTTAGAATATGTTTCGCGATACGAGAAATCTGTATTTTTCTTTTTTTCGTAAACTACTGTCAGCTAATAAACAATCAAACGAACAAAAAATAAAGAAAAAAGGAGAGAAGGGTTGCTTGCAGAATCACATTACGCTATCACGAAGGATATATGTAATAATTTGCACTTGGAAAATAAATACGAGTACGAGTGAGCCATGCAGTAACAGTTCTCAATAAAAATGGCTCACCTTGGGTCCCCGTCAGTAGCCGAACCCCGCATTCGTATTTCAACGTTATTCAAGTCCAACTCCCTTCGTTCAATTAACTCTATGTGAACACGGTGTTTATTAGAAGGAGGTGGCGACAGAAAGTTTCAAAAATCGTTCTCACGACTAACGTGCGTGTGTGCACCAGCATGTTCAACTTTTTCCTGCAGGGAACACGTCTACATGTATGTATGTACTGTGCTTTCTGTGGTTTCTGGTCGATGGAATCGATTAACTCCTCTGACGATGGTAGCACGAATTTCAGAAACTTTCCAGGACACATCGATTCTCTTAATGCTAACATATTGTGAATTATAATCTAAATTGTAGTCTCTATCGAGCGAGCATAATGCGATAAAAAAAACAAACAAACAAACAAGAAACATATGTAAAATTTTTACAATGAGTCGTGTTGACAGAAAGAAAATAATCCCCCCTCCCCACCCCGTTTGGTATGTTTATACAAAGATTGTTAGAAAAACAATTTATAAGTAACAATTTGTGAGAATTGTGTTAGAGAGTATCGCCTGTTAGAATTGCCATGTAATCCTAAAGCTACAGCCTATAGTCTAAGCAAGCCCGGTTTTCTGTGTTAATCGTGTTTTAGGAAAAATAAAATATTTCTTCCTTCTAATGCTGGCTAGGTATTATGCGCTATCAACTGACAAATTTTAATGTACCTTCGTTATATGTACATACTATGTATACATATGTATCTGTATACGAGGTACCGTATGCGAAAGCGAAGAAATATTTTAACTGTGCCTTGAGAACTAAAGATAAATTAATGTTACACACAAGTATATCTCCACTAATCGCAACATGAATTAGCGTGGAAAACCATTAAAAGACGTCTCGCAACGTGATTCTACGCATGTAACATTAATTCAGTGTGCTGAAAAACATTGTTAGTATACGTACACTGCTGATCTAAAAGAGTGCAGAGTGGAGGAACCATAATACGCGTTACCACTGTAAGTCACCAGATATTTTCATTTAACCACTTAAACCTGTATGGCCGTAAAAAATATTGTATCAGCAAAGGTACGGTAATGTAATTGTCACCGAATACCACAGGCAGAGAACAACCAACAGAGCAAGACAAAGATAAAGGTTGCGTAAAAGGAGTGTCGAGTTATAGATGGCTTTACTTGTTTTCAATTGAAAATGAAAAATTCTAATTGAATACTGAATACGTATAAATTAGATACTGTTGTCGCAGATAGTGATATTTTTAAACATTTTCTTTTTTTTCACCAGAATTTGATCGAAACAGAATTTAATTGTAACAGTAAATAAAAAATTTGAAAAAATGTCGCAGAAAGCTGTAGCTATTGTCTAATAAGACACCCTCACCTCAATCTCTTTTAACTAATTATTAAAGAAAGCAACATCTCGAAAGAACTTTCCATATTGTGTGTACCGTGAGAGAAAGAGTACCGTGTAACCGATTGTCTAAATAAGTAAATAAACAGTTCAAAATGCAAGTAGTGGATGTGGCAAGGGTACAGGTAATCACAATGTAAGCAGTTACATTTAGATCCTCTGAGAGGGTTCCTGGAGATGCTGGGAGGTGGAACAGCAGGAGGCAGGTTGTTCCCCTGGGGAGTTGCAGGTGCCGAACCAGACCCTGCTTGCTTCTGTTTGTCTGAAACAACACTCATTGCTCATATCTTTGAATAATCTGTGCCTCCGAATGGCCCTTTTCTCTTCATCTTGCTATTTTTAATGTATTACTTATGTCTATCGCGTTTCAATTACAGTTTGTGCTTTCAGTGGCATAAATGTGTTCCAAAGGGCAACCGCTTGTAACCAGATATAAATCGGAAGATTAAAATATCTAAATAAGCTGCGGACGTATACAACATATTCATAGTTTCACACTCAAAAGTAACAACTCCCTTGGAATACATTTTAGTTTATAATGTCATCCTCCACCTATTGTTAGATTATAACGTTCAAGCATTATGACACAACCACATAAGCGATAAGTCGATAAAATTGTTCCACGTATGCGTAGATTAATAAATCTGTGATCGAATAGATAAAAAAACAAGTGTAAAAGTGTGAAGAGTAAATGGTACTGCTGTAGCAAATTAACATTGCAAAACACATCCACCGAAACATAATGTATTCGATTAGAAGACTTTGCTTGATTCGAATCGTTTACCGATTTTCTGAAACATTTGCGAACACGTAGAAATTTCTAACAACGATAACCAGCAATCTATGCATTATGTTAAGGTAGAATAATGACCATTGCAATTAGAAGATAATAAAATCTTGTAAATTCGGTTCAATTTTAAAAAGAAAACCTACCCTGGGAGTTGGACATGAACAGGTTGAGTAGCGAGGTAGTACGGCGGGAAGCCTTGGTGGCTTGCGCATGTGACAGTTCTCTATCCCTTTCATTCAGTCTTTCGTTTTCTTTGCCTTGTACCCTCCCCTTTTCCTCATCCACCTGATTACACCCCCCTTTTAATCCCTGATCTTTCTTTGAACTGTGAGCGTTACCAGCGACTCCTGTTTCTCCGTTGGCTCCTTTCGACGTTTCCTTAGGTGTCTCGACGTTACCATCCGAATGAGAATGAGCGGTCATGTCCCCTAAATTTGTCATGACTTCTTCATATTCGATTATATCTGATCCAGAAAAAAGATTACACAAATAATAGAATGATTACATAAGTAAAAATTTTATCTACGTGTTATAAGATCCGTTACCTGGTTTCTCGAAACCTGTGTACTTGCTTTGAACAAACTGTTCCAGCAATTTATCCACCGTCATGTCTAGACACTGACGCTTGAAATCAATGTGCACCTGACCAACCTGTTCGTGATTTGTTTGCAAGACATCTGCATAGATATTTAAAAACTCCTTCATGTGTTTTAGATGTGTTTCCTCCACATCCTGGAATCTCTTATTGTTCAAAGAAAAGAAATTCTATTAGTATTATGTAATCGGGTAATTTCTCAGAAAATAAATTTTAGGTTGATACCCTGCAAGCTTGAGTCATTTTAGTCTGAAAATCGTTCCTGATAACCATGTATTTGTCTACCAATGTTTTATAATCATCCTGTGCTTTTTTGAACTTGATCTCTGCTTTCTCCAATTCCTTCTGACTGGCATTATCTTTCTTTAATTTTTCCAATTCGAGACCCTTCTGCATACGCATGTCTTTTGCTTTCTGCAAAGTCACTGTGATGCTTTGTATACTTTGGACAACTTCCAAGGTAGACGACTCCTCCTCTTTTACCTAAATATTGTTCATTTTAGAAATTTCGGTTTCTACTTTGTTCGATATCTTGTACAATTACTTATTATTCATTTGATAAACCATTATCTTCATATATTAACAAACACTAGCGACCGAAAGAACTAGCTGCCCAACCTGGGTGGGCGGATACAGATAAGATTTGAAATACATATACAATATGATTCATAATATAGTACGATAAACAGTTGTAACAAGGGACAGATACAGGCTTTGGATCTTTTTTCAAAGACTAAATTAATATTAACACCCTATTTAACGGATTATTACATAATAGGATCTCCAATTATTACATAATAAGATTTCCAATAATTGGATACACTTTCAAGAATTAGGAAATAATCGCGCGCTGGTAAATAATGCAATTGAGAAGTTTTACGTACAGCTTTATGCTTTTTGTGTAATTCATCTGCATATTTCGATACATCCTTTATCAGTTCCGTGACCTTCTGGGCCATCTGGAGGTGCAGGCATGCAAGTTTTTCCGCTGCACCCCTCAGAGCAGCCCAAACAGGTGCGAACGTTCCTTGGGTGTTACCGGTACTGCCAACTTGTTTGGCTACCTTAGTCAGAAGCTTGTAATTATTTTCTTCTATGGCTGATCGCTCTTTCAAAAAATCAGCCAACTCTTTACTCGCGACTACACCATGCTTCATGTTATGATATAACACGTCAAATCCATTATTCTTTTCACCCTTAAATCATAAAAAAAATCGAGATTTAGATGAACAAGTTTAGTAATGTTTAACCCTTAGCGCTCGTGCGGCATCTCTGAGGTGCTGCTTAAAATTGCTATTGTTTGCATGATTAAAAAAACGATCATACAGAACAGAGATTTTTCAAGTTGGAAAACAGTTGGATTTTGTAATTGAAATAACTCTAGGCGCAAAAATATCTATACCAAAGAGGAAGAAATTCCATTTACAATTAACATTTCCGAACTGAAAGAGATATACAAAAGTATACTTGAGACCACTTAACCACTTAACACTTGAACTCTGATCATGATATAAACTCACGTAGAGCAGAACTCTCAAGTGTCATCGTCACAATAAGCTGTCATTATATGTTATTACTATTACTCTTGTCATCCTATTGTATATATTACTTGCCATGCATGACCTATCACTTAATTTTTCCTGTGAACCTCGCTGACAAACAACACTAGATATACTTCTCAAATACAATGCAATACAAAATTGATTAGATAAACAAAAAGAAACCTTACAATATAGAAAACAAAGTGTTTCTTAGTTTCATAAAAATCTACTCTGTTCACTCGTGATTTTCTATTTTTAAAAATATCAGCAGCATATCCTGTACGCTGTAATCTCCGATAGATAGAATTTCAAAGAACCTGAAAGGAAGTAATAGCTATCTTATCTGTACAGGGCTCTCGTGTCGAGCGAGCAATGTCATATTTCCCAAAAAATTCTTAGAACTAAAACCAGCATGATTCTCAGCCAGTGTGGCAACCTTCGGTTACTCGTGCTCCGCTTTCTACATAACTGTTTACATGGAACTTTGTGCGACTTTAATGTAAAATATATGTTTGTTAGCGTAGTCGACAGCTGTGTCTATGCTTGAAACGCAACATTTAAAGTTTCGAGATTGTAAGTACTATACGCGAGTAATTAAAAGTTAATAGCACATATCTGAGAATTAATGGTTACTTTAGGAAAACTATCTCCAGTTTTGTCTGATACATTGGAACTAGCATAATTCCCATTAAAAAATTAACAGCTCCTTTATTTCTGGGAGTACGACATATTTAATCTGGATGCATAATCTGTTGGATCACAATCTAGAAAATGCAAAAGGATCTAAAGAGTAATTAAGGAGCTTTCCAGTATTTCTTTTATTGGATAGATTATTTTGATGTTATCAGAATTTTGTGATTAGATTCATTGACTAACTGTTGCTTTAAAAGATCACCAAGTAGTGTTAACAAACGATATCGAGGATTAACATTGAGCATTGTTCGATAAGTAAGTAGTGAACCGTCAAGCGATTCGCGATTCGAATAAAAATGACGGCAGAATGTTTGAAAAGTGTTTGGAGCGGCCGTGTTTCGCGTAGTCGACAGTTCCACTCTCTTTCGCGATCGAGTACGCGTTCCCCATTGGTTTTGTACGGTGGCTGGCGAGGCGACGACACGGGGATGAGATGACAGAGAAAGGTGAACGTGTAACCTTGCATTAGCGAGAGTAGTGAAGAAGAGGAGACAAGCATGCCGCGTAACACGGAGAGAAAAAGAGATGATCGAAAACGACCATGATAACGCGTAAGGAGGAAAAAGAGGGAGGGAGGGAGAGGGAGAGGGAGGGAGAGAGAGAGAGACAGACAGACAGACAGAGACAGAGCAAGGAGAAAAAGGCTTTCATTGAAGGGAATGCGTCGATTTTACGCGAGAAAGAAAATGTTGCCTCGAACGTGACGTGTAGGGACGGCGACAGGAGGCTGATCAGGTGACGGGCGCACACAGGAATGATGGAAATATTAAAGGACGTTCTTGCTCGTACATAACCTAAATCCGACGAATATGACATTCTATTTAGAATAATAGCTGGAGATGACACACTCACCCAAAAGTAGTCGGCGAAATCCACAGTCATGTTGGAACCGCGATCAGACCATCATAATTTATCTTCTGGTGTATCAGACCTGCACTGCACCGTTAATAACGAACCATTGACACACACATATATATACACACACGGTACTATTATACAGGATGCAACCGTCCGAGTCGTACAATGAACGAGACTGAACGAGACGTAACTCAATTTATGACGAACGTTTTCTTGCTTGGACGTTTCGAGCAGAACGAGCGCGCTCGACCGCGGAGACACGGGTCAACTTATTTCAACTATCTCTATCGTCCACGGAAATGCCGCTCGCCGCCATCTTGCCGTCAACCCGCGAATTTACTTCACGACACTCGGTAAAACAGAACACTTGTATCGAATCTATCGGAATGTGCCATGGATCTGGAATGTGCTGACCAGCTTCGAAAATTATTAGCAGCAGAGAGGATATGACAGTGCTCACGCCCGGATTTGTGTTGCCACCACTTTTTGTTAGTTCCACCACCGACGAGATACTATTAAAGACTGCCAGCCCCTGTGTTATTCAGCGGGACCGGTAACCGGGCGCGACGGGCGCGGGGATAACGTAGAACTCACAGTGATCTGAAATACCACATCGCTAAAAGTTCTACCACTAGTATCTCGTCGGTGCGTGTGCTATTTTCGAGTGGGTTGACATATCGATCGATAGAAGTATCTGGTCGGTGGTTGAAGCTAGTTCTGATCCATTATACAGATTTAATAACAGTAAAGTGGGTTCTGTTTCCTGCTAAAGATGGTGTAGGTTCTGTTCCATGCTAAAGATGATGTAGGAGCTGTTCCAGGTTAAACATGATGTGGAGACAAAAGCGGCACGGCCAAACCCCGGGCGTGAGCACTCTCATTTCCTCTCTGATAACTCCAAAACAAAGCCGCAGATAACATTTTTATAAAGAAAAATGTTGCTTCAAAGGAACCTTCTATTTCTGGCTGTTGAAGGAATTTTGGGACACCCTGTATAGGCGGCAGCGCTTCATTTCGTCTGTGCTTGTCTAGTCTGCGTTAATTTCAAATAGATGTGAGCAATAAATATTCATTTGCAAAGTCTATTAAGATAAAAAGAAATGTTAAACCGTGTTGAATATTTAAAGGTACTATATTTGATAAGAGAATGATGGGGATATCCTGGGATATCGAAAATGCGTGTTTGAAGGAGTAATAATTAAGGTACTACGGTAAATCTACTACTACTTACTAGTACTACTTGTAGTTTCTATCTTGTCATATTATTATGAATGTCGTACTTTTTATAGCATTACCGATGAACTATTACGCACGTCTGTAATTAAACATTTCTTTTAATTATCACTGAAATATCAAATTTCATATCAGCAGATTAGGCCTCGTTTTATGAGCAAATTTTACACATATACATATAGATATACAGATGTGATATCTTACCACACAACATTTACATTATATTAATAATAAAGTTTAATAAATAAATCATGATTTTCGTCATGTCATTCTAGCACGAAAGGAGCGTTGCGTGACTAAATATTCATTTATGAAATCCATTGAGATATAAAAGATTGTATCACATTGAATATTTAAAACGGCTCGGCATGATAAGAGTGTTGGTAAGAAGATCGGAAACGTGTTCGAGCAACCAAGTTTCCGACGAGTAAGATGATGCATAAACGATGGCGGATGGCAGCGCCCACAGCTGCTTGGCCTGGCTGGCCTGACCCACGGTGTATTATAGAGGTGTTTGGACTTCTCTCGGAAAGGTGTGATATTTAGAGATTAGTTCTCTGGTCGCCGCCAGATGGAATACTAGTCATTTTCACAGTTTTCAGCGTGTCCATGTAGCCCGTGCCCGTCTAGTACCGTACATATACGTTAGCACGGGCTACATGGACACGCTGCTACACACAATCTCATTCTCACACGTACATGAAAACTATGAAAATGACTAGGATTCCATCTGGCGGCGACCAGAGAACTAACCTCTATCTACCACAAAACTGCACAAAACTTCAGCCTTACAGAGGTGCTTAGTCGTGGCCTGGCCTAACCGTGTTTGCTCGTACTGCGACCAAAAGAAACAATTCTTTGTCATTAATCCTTTGATCTTTCCAAGTTTTTTGCCGATCCACGGGAGCCCGAACCTGGAAAGCTTGATGATCCGATGTGCCGAACCGCGAAGGTAGTGTTCTCCACTTTGAAACGGCTCCATGAAATGCGTATTGTCAAGTCTCGTTCCGTGTATCCCCACTGATATCGCTTCCCCACTGATATATTCCATCCTTACGGAAAAGAACTAAATTACTCTCGATTGTCCTCGGGTTTTGCGTTCTCCGTTGCTCTTCAAACCCGGAGAGCCACGTTCGCCGGGAAAGTGGATATTTTAGGTGGGTCCGAATTATTTACACGTTTGTGTAAATAAAGTTCGCTTCGCTGTTCGTCATCGAAGGCGTGCGCTTCACTATTTATTTTGTGTGTATATACTTAGAGCCGCCATGTGATCGAGAGGAACTGTCGCGATCCTCGTAAATGTGCATTTCGTCGGGATAAAGGATATTTTTTTCAAATCGCGACACAATGGCGATAGAAATTTGCTGACCGACGAATACATGAGCCCGTCCGCGTCACTGGCTTCGGTGTGTGGACGTGTGGACGGTGCCGCTCTTCGTGTGTGTTTTTCTTTATCAGTGTTATCATAAAACGACGTACTGTGAACTTCTGTTTTCTAATTGTACACTACACCTTGTACCAAGCATGATTTCACATAAATAGTGATGTAATCTTGGACGCGTACGGTGAGATTTCGTGAACGAGATTCGGGACAGTTTATGCGGTTTATGGGGTTAGGGTATATCGCAGAGTCAAGCTACATTTAAATAGAGTGAGCTCTTTTTTCAATCTGATTATTAGAAATGAAATAATCTCGCGATTGACGCGAGGTTCCGTGCATGGTTAGTAAAAACGCTCACTATCTTTCCTGTTAAAAATTTCTGTATGATTTTTCTGTTACAGGATTTAGAGTAGTCTACAGAAGGTGGTAGTGGATATGAAACGTTATGAAATAAATATCCGATCGAGGGAAGTGGTACACGTGAGTGGGTCTACAAGGAAGAAATACAAAAGAGAATGATAAAGATATAGTGCATCGCGTTGTCGTGCATGACTAATTATCATTGTGTTCATATCAAGTTATTTTGAATGTTTTTACATGCTCGGAGGAGCTGACACCTGAGAAATCATCATAACTCATCATCGCATATATCGCTTTACAAATATATATATACAAATATATATATATATGTACACATAAATATATATATATATATATATATATATATGTATATATATATATATATGTACACATAAATATATATATATATGTATGTATATATATAAAAATAAAAATATATATATATATTTACTGAGAGCAAGATTTTTAAATATAATTCTATGTATACAAGCGAATAGCCTTAAAGAAAAAGTTACTGTAAGTTTTTGATAATTGCGGTGCCCTTTGATATAACGGAAAGGAGAAATCAAATTTGTTCCAACTGAGGAAATAGTAACTACAGAGTTTTCTCTATATTTGGTAAAGATCAGCTTTTATAAACGATGCTTGAACAGTTGCAAGTACTCCTGAGCACTGCACACAGAGTGTCCGGTTATAATCTGATCTGAGACGATCAGAAATATGCTTTGAGTCCTCGAAGATAATGCGCAACAGTCGGGAGAGATTATGTTTTGTGATCTCAGAGTTGTGCAAAGCTATTGGTGTTTGCATACCATGTACGACTGACAAATGAGTTAGTAGTAATATATTATTCCATGGAGAAAGTAACATCTTAATGTAACTATTTCTTCAACAATTTTGGATAATACTCCGATTTGGAGAGAACGGATACATTGGTGCTCATAGTCGTGTGAACAGCAGTAGAACTGAAAGGAACACTTTGTACCGGTTAGTAGGTGCTTGGTAAATATTAGAATGTACAATGAATAAAGGGCAAGTTGTAGACTGATTGATTCTTTTTTACAGATACTAAAGGTACATTAGAGGAAGTCCTAATGCTGAAAGGAAACTTATCATCGTACTTAGACCCTCATAACGAAGAAGAGTCGTCTTATGTAACCCTCAGCAATGGACCATACGGTACTTAACAGTTATTAATCGCTAGACTGCAGGTTTATATGCAAAATACAAATTGCCTGAAATTTCTTTCAACTGATTTTATCTTTCTACTAGCACAAGTTGCAGTTGCATTTTCATTGTAAATGTATGAAATCCGCAGTCGATTCATTACCATGTAACTACAATATCAAATTAATTTATTAATCTAGGTAACTTATTTTCCAGTGTATGTAACCGATTCAGCCAACGCGGAACCGAAGAGTGATCATGACCTTGTAGATGTATATTTTTTAATCCCTATTCTTTGTAAACACTGTAAGTATCTCATTTCAATGTTAAGTATTATTTTTTTACTGTACTGTGCGAAGTTCACGATCGTTCACTGCATTCGTTTTTTTTTCTCTCGTCTTGTTTCAGGTGAAGATTATGTTTGGGGCACTGGGAAAGTGGGGGTCAAATGCAAAGGTGAGTTTTTCTTTCAATCATTATTGCTAATTGAATATTTTAAGCGAGCTTCTACAATGATCGTTCGTGTCGTGCGTAGATCCATGGCGCCTTGTACATTTTGATATACGGGATCTTACAAGTAGTTTGTAAATATTGAAACAGCAATGTTTTGTCATAGAATGAGGGCTTTAACGATTTTTCTCGCGTGACGATCTCATAATGCAACCCACTGTGCGTTCAGTGGATCGTATTCATTTGTTACGTAAATATTGAATGCAAAAACATACTTAACCGCTGGAAAGCGGTTTTAGATGGCTCAAGTCCATTCATATCTTAATTATCGATTTTTCTGGATGCAGTTCTACGAGATACATCTTTTCGTTAGTTAAACTAGACTGCGGATCATTGTACAGAATGAACACTTGCTTCATCGGTTGCAAGATATGGTAGTACGATTAAAAATGTATTTTTCCTGTTTACTAAAATCTGGAGATAGTTACATTCTCATTATTTTCATAAAGTAATGAAAATAGTCGTCACCTTTGTGCTGCGTAAATCCCGTGTTAAATTTCAATATGACCATGACATATACGTAGGAAGATTTTTCGTAGAAATCAGAAATCGTTTACCGACAGGGTAGAAAATATTGTTTATTAAAAACATCGCTCCAGGCTTAGCTTGTCCTATAAACCAAAAATGCATGCCAATTCTATTGAATTCTATAACTTGTGATAATGTAAAAATATGAAGATCTAGAAAATATAAAAAGCATATGTTGAATCTAGTCTGTTTGGCGCTTCGGATAAAGGGTAAAAAACTAACCGCGATGGATTCGCCACCTCGGTGCAGAAATCGCGACTTCTGATAACAGGGTGCATCGTGGTTCGTTGGATCAGCATCGAGGGCGACACCGTAGCATAGTAACACATGCAGTCGCGGTGATTTCAAGTGGCGTACAATCGTGTCCCCCTTCACCTTACCTCGCGCGTTCGTTCCCAGCTCAGCCGGCAGTTTCTTTTCTGAAACTTCACAACCCTCTCCTGTCCCTCTTGCTCCCAACTACGGAGTCATGCCATCGTACGACCCAGGAGCGTACATAGTTCTCTCGAACCAGGCAATTTTTATTTATTTTCTATCCGAGCGTTTATCCAGACCTGATCGATGATGAGTTTTCGCTCGGCTCAATCGATTCTTTTCTCCTCCCCTGCGACACGAATCGCATCGTTTCTGTCGTTCTTGTCTCGAAAAGAGACTGTTATCTGTACGAATATCTTGAATAATTATTATACGCAGAATTTAATTAGCCTTCCAGTTGATAACCAAAGTATATGAACAATTTTGTAAAGCCTTGGAGTGATTTAAAATTTTTTCTATAAGATTTCGATGGGTTTTTGGGAAGTATAGACAGTATAGTTCAGGGCGATTTTGTCATATTTTCAAAAGGACAGGAAAAATTGTTATATTGTAAATATTTTATGAAATTCTATTGATTAATTGATACGTAAGACCATTTTAATATAACTGATACTTTAGAGCGATATAGGTTTTTCTTCAGATTTTTTACCACCCCTATGAGGGGATGGGTGTTTAATCGATGTTGTCTTTGAATGATTTTTGTTATGCTCTTCTGGATATTGTACGTTTTTCGTACTGGGTCTATTTTCTTCAGTCAGCTCGCGTTTAATTCGAAGCGAGCGTTTTCCAACCCCTATTGTGCTCTTGGTATATAGACAAGAAAATTTTTCCCCAGCTGAAAATTCGGATTTCAATGGAGTTGTGGAATTGTCGAACACGTTCAAGGAATTTTTTTCCAGCGGAACAGCGGAAATTTATATTCCGAGGGCTGGAAGTCAATCCTTAAAGTTTACAGCGCACTTGGTGCGATTGCCGCGCCACCGGATTACCTATTGAAAAAGGAACATTTATCGCATGGATACAGATCCTATAATTAACATTGCATGTAAAAAAAACTCCAGTTTGTTAATCCACTCGAACTCCATTCGAATGTGTGCTGACAATAATTTCACACTTTTGAAGCCTCAGAAATTGTCTAAAAAGCAATGCCTAAAATATTATAAAACCTAAATAGAGCATTGAACGACTAAAGGATCTATTAACGCTGTGCGATCTTCAATTCACCTGCGTACCATCTTAAATTGTACGTGACAACTGAGCCATCTTAACGTTCTACAGACTTAGATCTTTAATTAAGGGCCTAATTCATTTTGCAATCTCGTTGATTCAAATTGAAAGAAAATCGGGTTGCTAATCAAATACAAGAGACAGCCGTTCGTTTGTCCCGTTGCCCGTTGGTCGATGCGAGTGCACCTGACGGGAGACGACGCGTGGCAAGTTTCCACGATCAAACGTGTTCCATGATAATTTGTGGACGCTCGGTGAGCGTGTATGGCCGGATATAGACACAGAGCTCGTCTAAATACGTGGAAGATACAGAATTAGCGAGCGGAGAGGTAGGAACCGTTCTCTTCGGTTCGAGCAATGTATCCGCGTGTGGGCCAGATATCGCACACCCGGCAACTGTGCAAACAGAATTACTCGCGTTTCATTGGACCACGCATCAGGGAAAAGAGGAAACTGTAGTTGGAAGCTCGGCTGTTGGCACTGAGACCCTGGCAAACATATAGAAAAGGTTCATTCTTTCTGAATGAAAAAAACTGTTTAAAATTAGTACCAATCGAGTGAACATCTTTTCGAGTAGAGAAATAAAACACTTACACGATGAGAGGGTTGTTGGGAACGAAATTGAACAAAAATCCAGGATGCAAGGGGTTGATATTTGGACCCAATCACTGTGCCAACTCTCGAATGCGCAACTATAGCTGCGGGTCACGCATGACTGGCGATTGAGGGTGGGTTTCCCCAACCCTCATGGAATCGTTTAAAGGGATTCGTAGGATCCGTAGATACGGCTGATGTAACCTTGTTCGCGCGAGTCGTAACGCACGTTTACACGGCCGTTGTAAATGTGGGGCTCCCCGGTTACTAATCCTTGAGAATCGGCGCATTCGATTACAATTAGGCGGAAATCGTCTAACGACGCCGTCAAACTGCACGCGGATACGTAACCGTGCTCGCGTCGCGGAATATGTAGATGATTTTCTATTGTCGTCAAAGAACCTGGAGGTAAAAACAAGAGGAAAAAGTTCCGCCTCGCGGCACCGTGTAAAACGAGTTCCCCTTTGTTCCTTCGAGCCCTCTTCTTTTCTTGGACCCGCACCCTTTCGTGACCGACCCGCGCGACCCGACACATCCTTGCGATACGACTTCGTGGATGTCGACCGATTCGTTTCAGTCTTCTTGCTTTTTTCATTTTTCAAGCATACAAGCTCGCCGAGATGTTCGATATTCGTGGATTCGACTCTTGTCTCTGTTCTGGTCGTCGCTTTTTTTAATTTTTACGGATAGCAGCTTCTTCGGTGCGGTGATCAATGTAGATCTCTGCTCTGCTTCGAGCTGTTCAATTTCTAGATTCTGAGGATCAAAGTTTTTTACGGTTTGGATAATCGATTTCGATTGTATCCGGCTCTGGGATGTTGCAATCTTCTTCTTGTTTTGCGGTTTTGGGGGATTTCAGGTTTTTTTTTATTGTGACTATTTCTTCCTACCCTTTTTTCCATTTCTGAAGACTGCATTGGTTTAATGTTTTCCTCTTTTGATTCTTCAACTTCTGATATTGGAGCTTCTTTTGCTAAAATAATTAACCTCGATGAAACCTCGCGTTAGTTCTCTTATTACAGTTCAATCTTTCCAGTTTTTATTTTCTGGACTTGTAGCCGGTTTTACAACGGTCATTGACCCCCTGCTTTACCTTTTTTCGCGTTTTATTCCCGAAGATCGCAGCTTTTCTCACTTCGATGATCATCCATTGAGAATTCAGCTCTCGCCATGCTACAAAGTTTCCCTTTCTTGATTCTATATTTTAAAGAATTGAAGCTGCAAGCCTTTATTTCTTTTTTTCTTTTTTATTTCCGAGGATTGTGCTGTTCCTCGCTTCAACGATCAACCGTAAAGGATTCAACTCTTGCTACGTTTCTAACATTTTTCTTCCATGCTTCTTTGTTTCCAAGAATCGGAGCTGCAAGCTTCAACTGCCACAACGATCAACCCTTTTCTCGTTTTACTCCCTAGAATTGTACCTTTTCTCACTTCGATGATCAACATTTACGGATTCGACTCCAGCTCCGTTTCAACATTTTTCCTCCTTCGTTCTCCCCTCTTCGAGAATCGAAATTTCTTTCACTGCGGTGGTCAATCTGTATCGATTGCTGCAAAATCGTTGGCTCCATTTTCTGGTTTCCTCGCGTTACATCCTGCACCGTCGCAGATTGATCACTTCGATTCCAAGTAGAATTATGCGTCTATGATCAGCCAGCATATTTAGGTGAAATGTAGTATTGCGTAAGCGAGACACGGGGCGACGACTCCACGTGTATCGAAGACACGCTAGTTCCAACTTCGAACTGAAATCTAGCCAAAGGGCCGCGCAATCATTCAATAAGAGTCTTCGACGCCCGATTGTAAAAGGAGGCAGGAGAGTGAAAGTCTCCGTAGTCCGGCGCTGGTATTTATGGCAGTCGTCGTTGTCGTTGTCGTCGTCGAGAGAAAAACGTGCACTCCCGACAAAGCTGAAAAGAGAGTCCACGGTGAAGTGCGTTCTCGCGAAGTCGGAAAAAGACCGTATTCAGTTCGCCGCGCCGCGCGGTGATCTCTTCCGCGTCTACTTTTTCGTCCGCGGTTCTCAAAAGGAACGGTGTCCGCCTCGCTGCACCAGGACAAAGGCTCAAAATACTTCGGGAAGCCCTCGTGTCGGGCCTAGGGCTCGCTTCCTTCGCGAATAAACGGGATCCCCGGCGACGTCGCGGGATATTTCATCGGGGTATTTGGCCTGAAAACCTGGCCAACACTATTTTAGTGTTATTTCGAGGTTCAAGGCCGTAGCGTAGTCGCTTGATGACATTCCTCTTGACGTCGCGATCGAAGTAGTTGGTGTCGTTTAGCTAAAAAGTCAACTTTCTTATATCGATTTCTAACAAATTTGTATTGCTTCCTAAATGTCAATCAACCTCGAAAATGAAAAAAACCAATGCTGTTTACCAAGAATTGTAATTAGGACGAATACTTAAAGGTGTAGACATTTAGAGATACATACCTGTATGTAGTACTTTACACCAAGAAAATTGCTCCTCTTCTTCGAGGTGCCCTGATCACACCACTTAATATTTCTTTTTTTTTTGTTTACGATGAAAGTGCACTCTTTCGTGTTACAAAATTAACATCGACACTAAAAGTTATTGTTCACAATATGTGAAAAATTAATATTCAATCAAGTAAAAAATTGGCCAAATTTTTTACATTTGACAAGGAATATCTAGAAAACCCTGAAAAGGCTTGTTTTACACCAAATTGAATCATTTTCAGCATTCTTTCCATTCATCCGTGTATAATTATGCAAGAATATTGTCCAACTTTCCCCTACTTTGCAAATTATCATTGTTCAAAGTTGTCAATATTACTTCGCGACGAGTTTTGCTCGCGTGAAACAGGCTCGTATGACTGATCAAATGTCTTCGAAATACGAGCGTTTTTGCAATAACATTATATGAAGAGATAAATAGAGTAAATATACAATACATATGTATATAACGTATGTAAATTAACTTCTCGATAGTCACTTTTATTTAAAAAAATATAACGAAACGAATGATGAGAGTTTCTTAGCGTTCGCGGTGCATTTATTTCTATCGTTGAAACCTTGTGCAGCGTTTGAAAACTCTTTGAGATTATTGTTAACATCTGACCCGTACATGTCACAATTAAGATTAACATGTAAAAGAAATCCTAAAATACTGAATCCTGAGGCTGTAGAGTTATTAATTAACTAATGCAATCGCGAAAGACAAATTATGGTATGTTTATTTTATTAATAAATACCTGCCTCTCCATCCAAGTTGAACGGTTCATATAAATTTCTTGGAACGTTCGTCTAGAGTAAAATTGGTCAGAATCGAGCGTAAGTGTGGATTTATAGTAAAGCTGCGAGCATCGATGATAGCGGCGCAGTGAAAAGAAACCAACATTCGTGACAACATTTCGACACATACTAATGAAAAAGTACATATGTATTTTCTTTGTTTCTCTTTTTTTTCACCGCACAGCTCACCTCGCTGCTCCACTATAAATCCACCCTAAGGTTTATCGTCGTATGTTATTGTTTACGGAAAAGGAATGTTGTGGCGTGACAGTGCACATATTATTCATTTTTGACAGTATTGATATTTCGAGTTCCAGCCAGGTTTTCGAGGCAAATAACTCAGTGCGCGTCGGCTGCGATTGATGTAGAAACAGCTGATCGCAATTTGGCAGAGACTCCGGACGGCTCGCGCGAGCCCTGTTCACCGAGAAATTTCTCCGCGGATTAGCCACGGAACGGAAAATATCGCTCGATCCGACTAAATTCATCCGGAAATTGATACTCCCTGGCATCCAGAGGAGCGATGGGTTCTCCTTTCCCCATTAACGTCGGTACTTGGGGTGGTCTCAACCCCCTGGTTCCTCAAATCTGATCCAATTAGTCGAAAGCTTCGATTGATTTCTTTATTTTTCATTCTCGGTTTCAACTTACGAATGTTCACTTTAAAAGCAGAATATTCAACTTTCGAGGATGAACGGTGGAACGAATACTCGCGTAATTCATTCCTGAAGTTGTAAACAAATATTCGATGAATAATTTTTTATTTTCTCTGTACTTTATACATATACTTTTGGGTATCCATAAGATTTTTCATGCATTTCAGACAAAAATGATTTTAACATTCGATGATTTTAATTCGAAAATTAAATATTTCTTCTGATCTCGAATAATTCCATTGTATATGATTTTTTTCATTTGATGGATATGCACAATTGCATACAATACCTAAATGTTTAATAATTGATTAGGTACCAACATATTTAATAATGTAAAGAATATTGTGAATAATGATACATACAGCAATTTTCAGTGGTGACTGCTAAGTGTTGAAAATATTGATGTATTATTTCTCGACTCTTGAAGTCATTAGAAAAACGGAAGGACATTTTTACTTAGTTCTTGTTTCTTGCGATCAATGCAGACAATTTTTTCTCGGAGGAATAATATTTTGAAATATTCAATGCAGACAATTTTCTGTAGAAACCCACCAAATTTCGCTTAATTATTCCAGAAGACATTAAGATAATTCGTTCGTGCGGCAGCCGCGATCCGCGATTCGCGCGGCGCGGTTCAGCTTCGGTATCACGACTTTCTTTGCCCATCGATCGGCTGCAAAATTAACCTCGTGCGTCACTCGTAATCGTCGCTTTCGAAATTCATCGTCGTTCGGACCGTTGCGTTGCCGGCGGGCTCAGGTGTACACGGTCTACCTGTCTGTGCTCGACACTGAATTTACAATTTTTCCTTGGCGTTCCGTCCTGGCCGTGTCACCTTTAAAAGGCAGAAAATTACACTAATTTCACCGGGGAGTTTAACCAGAGCTGGAGAGGGGGACCATCTGTCCGCGGGTGTCCCGTCCGACCACTTCGATTTTAAAACCGTTTCTATACCGACGTGTATACAGGTGTCCCTAATAATATACACATCGTTACATCTAATAGACACATGTACTTGAAAATATTTTACTGTAATAGAAATTGCGGTGGGGAATAGATACCGTTGTTAATGTCCATCTAATAATGTTCTTCTTGGTAACTTTATTGCCACGTTATTTCATCCTTGTTGCCGCAATAAGATTACCAAAAGAGTACTTTTCTTCTTAATGTCTGTCTAATAATGTTTTTCTCGGTAACCTTATTTTATTTTTCTTGACGCAATAAGATTACAAAAAGAACACTTGATCTTGAGAAATGGTTTGTTGCAATATTTTGTATTCTAAATAGTATGAAGCAAAAGACGTGAATTTTACAGACTGTTCGAATGGTCCTCCTTTGCAGTTTATGGGTATGGGCAAATAATTCCATCAGTCATAGTGTTAAAAAATCAATAGATGGGACTTTTGATTGATAATGGGACCACAGTTTTTAGCATCTCTAGACAACTGTCGATTGTCAGCATCACCTAACAGGATTTACCGTTCAATTTCCCATCACGACCCTATCCCCCATGATCGTGAGAAAGCTCCCTTCCCTCATAAAGTGTACTTGAACGGTGCGTTTCACCTGAGCCGTGCCGACGTAGAGAAAACGATGAGGTACTGAGTTGTTTCGAAGGACAATCGAACGGGGTCAAAAGTCGTCCTGTTGCTACGTGGAACGAACGAAGCCATGGAAACGAGCTCGTCGCGCAAGCGCCTCGCCCTTCCGTTGCTTTTCCCTCTTTTTTCCTCGATTTCCGGCTCTCTCTCTCTCTCTCTCTCTCTGCCTCTCTCTTTCTCTATCGTCGCAGCAAATGCACCCAGGGTTTTTTCACTTTTTCGCCAGGGCCGACACCGATGATCCTGCCGAAAATCCTCCATCGGAGGAGGGCGAACGCTCGTTTCCGGAAAGCCTCGATCGCACGGATTTACCACTCAACGTTTTATGGCTCGTTATCCCCGAAGGTGCTTCGACCTTCCCTCCTTCCCGACTCTGATTTGTATTCGATTCGTCTCCGTAGAACGGCCCGCACATTCTTATCAACCGGGGAGCGTTAACTTCCGTAATCCTTGCGAGGCGCAATCTCGCGAGGGTCATCGTGCCGGGCGGCGCGATGCCGTCGATCCTAGATCCCTCGGATCGACGAGATCGGGACCAAGGATTGTCGTTTCGCTTAATTTTTGGTGTCTATACATACAACGTCTAAGAGCACTGACCCCTGGAAATATCGAGTCAGTCTCGCGACCAAGTTTTCCAACGGAATCTATTAAATAATAATAATGATCTTTACTTATTCAGCCCCACGGCTAGGAATCGGACTTGGTTTTGCAACAGAGCTTGACCTAAGCATTCTACATATACGTTCGCTCCTATCCTCCACGCTTCTTCTATTCCTAATTACTATACTGTAGATCTGTGTCCAAAATAAAAATTTCCTTCGTCGATTACAAGACGCTGGAACTGTTCTATCTTTAATAGTTTTAGTAAATTGAAAATAAAATATGGACATTCTTAAATCGTCTTAATGTTTTGACTGTTTTAAATTACATCCGCCCATTCTTGCCATAAATGAATAAAATCCGCAGTCTACTGATGTACGAGTACGTTATCTAACCTATCTACTTTCTCTATTGCAGTATATTCAATGTGTGTATACATATTCTTAATTTCCATTAAACAGGAATAGAATTCTATTTTGTGAAAATGCCATCAAGCATGGAAATTAATTTTTATTGTATATTTGGATGAACCGAATTTTATTGGAAGAGATACACACAGGCATAAATGACACTATGGTACCTGTAATGGACGAATTTTGTTAGGGAAGAGAGTTGGTTCGCGGGGAACGTTTTTCTTGGAGTGCGAGGCAAGTCGCCGGGACCGACGGTGTTGATCCGCTTCCTCTGACCTTAATTGAATGATTTCGATCCGAACGACCTCGACACCCCTCTCGACCGTCCCAATTTACACGGCCCTCCGTATGCACTTTGACCATCAAACGGAAGCCTCTCGCAGCCGCTCAAGTCACGATAGGACGCGTCGTCGAGCTCACCCTCGTGCAGTCAACATTTAACAATCTTTTAATCGATAATCCTGTTTACTCGAAATTTATCGACTTTTACTTAGCGCTGCGAGAACGCGTTCCTTCTGCATAGCGTTGCGTTGGCTCTGTTACATCGCGCATCGGTACTCTCTCTCTCTCTCTCTCTCTCTCTCTCTCTCTCTCTCTCTCTCTATTACTCAGCTGACTGAGAATAATGTTAATTTCAGTTAATCATTACGGAAATGTTGATCATTTTTCACTTTATTTCGATTTCTAGTACTGGGCCAACTTACAGACAACGGAGGATAAAAGTAATGAAATATGTTGATTTATATATAACATTTAAGAAAAACCTTAAGTATCCGGCGCTAGGGGAATTTTTCTTACACATAAAACAAGTTCACCGCCGCACAGTAGGGTATTTTCCCCGAAAAGTTGGCCACAACTATTTTAGCATTATTTTAAAGACTTGCATAATTGTGTAGTGAGTTATTGGATTCATCTTCATCATGTCAATTACAATACAAGCAACAATACGTAATAAAAAATTAAGTTGACAATAACTTTTTATTAAAAAGAAATGTTTTTATAGTTCTTTGTACATCGGATTTATAGATGACCGAGTACAGATTAACTTATGTTCGAAAGATTTTTTTCCAAATTATCGGCTGTGCCTGAACAATCGTGGTAACTATTGAGCACTTGCTCCTGCATACATCAGAGTACAAAAAGTAATGCAAAAGTTGTATTAGCAATTGGCACACATCTTATCGTATTGGCAATCAAGTCTTTTTGCATTGTCAACAGAAACCTTTCCGTTTCTAATGGCGCAAAAATCAACTTCGGGATTCACTTGGAAGCCTAAAAATTTCTTTCTTGACAATTCTACAAATAATAATTTTGAATAATTTTAAACAGATAAACAATAACGAAAAATGAAAAGTGAAAATTGCTGAAAACTATAATGTATACCTGTCTAAAATGTGTCTGTTAGAATAAACGATCCTAATAGCTGATTGTGAGCAATATGTCAGATACGGGGGAAAAGGAAAATCAGTACAACAGAAGGCTTTAATGCATAACAACGCTACATGAGTGCATAAATAAAAAAAACTATCGTTCATATATTTCAATAGCTCAGAAAACCAAAATTTTTCATCCGACGCAAGTTTGAAAAATCGTATTTTGGCCAGCTTTTCGAAGCAAATACTCCACTGTGCGCCGTATACATACTATATACAGAGTAATCTAATTAACTCGAACAATACAAGTAGAAAAAGAGTCGAATGCGAACGAAGACGTGAACATGACACTCGCCTAAAGAAATCGTCTAAAGTCGAAACATTTGCTCCTCGTCGAGCACACATCCTGTCCATCCTAGAAGTTTACCTTCTCCCAAAAACCATCCTTTCATCTCACCGAAGTGTACACGGTCGTCACCGTATCTCAATCTTCTTTTCGGCACATTCTTTTCGCGGGAGTGTCCAGCACGCGCAGTACCGACACTACGATGATTCTTAGATATAGGGGTCGGAAGTTTTTTTTCGAGATTTTCTTCAAGGGGTGAAAACAGCTCTTAACCTCTTATTTGACTTGTTTCCTTGTGCGAAGTGCGTTCCGCGGTAGCGAGTTCTTTACGCAAGAAAATCGTGTCGTCACAAAAGATAGTGTTTCGCATTGTATCAATTTTTGCTAATATACAGTATAGTCATAGTAAGAGCAGAAAAAATCAAAAAACCACCCTAACTGATACACAGTTATAATAGAATCGCGCATGCATGGCGATGTCGAGCGTCCTTCATTCCGTGTGCACAGTATGCAAAGACCATTGCCAGTGGTTGTCCGAGGGTCGTGAAACTCGGAACTGAATATTCCTGGGCGGGGGTGAAAGGCAAGCAAAGGCGGTCGGTTGGAGTATAACGCATAACAAGTCCTTCCGTGTGTATAGTGGCGTGCTTCGACTCGTTTTTCTCGAGAGAGCGCGCGCGCGCGCCTACGTGTGCCTACTTTTGTATGCGACCTCTTCATATCAGGTCGGTCGATTAAACTAAAATTAACCCGTCCACCTCGAGCAGGCGAGCAAGCCTGCAAGCGAGCAACTATGTAAGCGAGTATGCGAGCGAGAACGCGTTCCCTCTTTCGGATCGGCAACACGCTTTACTCGCGTAAATGTTTCAGTTGTTCCGTCGTGTCGCGGAGACACATTCTCTCTCTCTCTCTCTCTCTCTCTCTCTCTCTCTCTCTCTCTCTCTCTCTCGTCTCTACGCGTGGACACCTTGAATCCGAGACTCGCATTTTCTTAATGCGCTACTCATCTTCCACCCCCGCTTGAACATCCCTTTTGTGTCCACAGACTGGGATTCTTCTCGGAAGGGCGCCTAATTCTCTGCGCGCACCTTCCCAACCGATGCATTAATCCTCGCGTCAATTTTTTCAATTGTCTGCGACTGCGACGTTTGCTAATATGTAAATAGTAGTCGTATGTGCTTAATCGAAATAGCTAATGATTGGTTAACTCTTCACACTCGAAGCTGTTTTAACCTTTTGCAGATGGAGCTATTTTAACGCGAAAATTCAACACTTCCTACTACCTCGAATAATTCTATTGTATGTGATTTTTTTAATTTTATGGATATGAAGTTGTATATGCTTGATTAAAAGTTTCTTTAAATTTTAATTAATTGATTAAATAGTTTAACGTAAAGTTTTCATACGATACTTAAATGTGTAGTAACTGATTCGGTACCCACATATTTAATAATGTAAACAATATTGTGAATAGTGGTACAGCAATTTTCATTCACCACTCTGAGCCGCCACTCGAGTATGTATGTATTTACTAAGGGTTAATCCCAAAACCAAGACATTCCTTTTGATGTATAATAGAATATTCCCATTGTATTTATTTCCTTCTATTCGTACGTACGACACTTAAATTTGCATCAATTTCTTAGATACAAACACAGTGATGAAGAAAATTGTTTAAAATTATAGTGGCACTTTTTAGTGGTGCCTCAGAGTCGGCATTTTTTCATACTTGATATGTAGTTCACGTTTCAAAAAGAAACAATCCACTTTGAAAGCTCTGGCCACTTGACGTTTTTCATTCACCCCGTGGTCTTCATACGCGTCGCCTTCGGCGCATGTAGTAGGTACATTCGCGTTATGCTTCTCGTGTGAGAAAGTCCGACGATCGTGCGTGAATTCAAATCGATGGCGAAGAAACACGTCGCCTCGTTGCTTTTAATAAACCAGACAGACTCCCGGCCAGCGCATAAGTTTCGATTAAGTCGCCCGAATACGCACGCGTACTTCCACCACAGTTTCTTCTTCCTCATTTTCTTCCACTTCTTCTTCTTTTTCTTCGTTTCCCTCCAACCCTTTCGCTCGCTCTTTCCTCGTTTATCATCCTTTTGTTCTTATTTCTGATACACTGCCAACGATCCTGGCGTATAACCGATTTATAATGCATACATATTTATGAAGAGAATATTTGTGTAGTCAGGAACCGGCGAGAGTTATTCAGGCAGTGTTCCAGTGACTCGCGGAAGTCTGCTGGATAAAACTAGAACCCCTATCTCGCGTTCCGCATCTTTTTTGCGAGTCCGTGGAATTTCTGCGCCCGGGGAAATCCCCGCGTTATTTTCCTACACCGAACAACGAGCTCGCGATATTAATATATTTAAATTGACCGCGATAAAAAAATCGCAGAGCGGCCCGCGGGGTTGGCCGATTTCCATCGCGATAGCGTGATCGACGAGAAAAAACAGCTGCCACCCGACCATTTTACGGCGAAATCAGCCCAAGTTTAAGTGATCGTCTCGCTGATTTCGAATTTCTTACAAAATTATAGGCATTTGAATTTTCCGGATTTCGTATGAAATGACGAAATGACACGTCAGGAATGTTTATCACGGGAACCGTATCGGAGAACGGGTTAGGAACTCTTTTGCATCTTAATTTGGAAGAGTTGGTCTACTACTGTGATTTTTCTTCATCCATTATAACAATTTTTCAATATTCCAACTTCTAAACTAATTTTTTATCGTGAAATCTTGATATGGAAGCTCGGGGAGCTAAACACGTTTCTTCTCTCGGCAACTATTCCTCATCCAAATCATAATCAAGTTGACCTTTTTTTATTTTGATCTAGATCATTTGGGCTATCACAACGATTTTCCAATCCCCAAAATTCGTTCTGATATATATATATATATATATCAATACCCGAATGTTGAGGTGTTGATAATTTCGGGAAAACAGGGTGATGTTCAATGAACCTTGCTTGCAAAATTGTCTCAAAGCCAGAACGGAGTCTGCTCAATTAACCATACAATTAATTAATTCTGCGCGACTGGACGCGCCTAAGATCTTCGCTCGCAATTGGCTCGTGTCCGCTTGAACGGATCGGCGCGTTATCCTGCTGAGATAATGGCGGCTTTCAGTTTCACAAGATTCAGAATTGCTCTATCCCAATATACGGAACCTCAGAAATGATTCCATTTAAAAAATCTGAGTTGACTTCTGTTCGCCCGTTTCAAATAGCCAACCCTTTGCATTAACCCCTTACCACGTGATACCACTCGATGACTTACTTTTTTCTTTTAAGTCAGCAAAAATTCTGTTGCTCTGTAACCAATCTTAACCCTTGCGTAGCCAACCGGGTAGCAACCCGTTCACTGAATTTCTTTCAACAACTTGTTAATGTTCCTCTAAAAATATTACAAAATTTCTCTGAATGTACATTCTTTGCTCGTTAATATATGTGTAAGAGTAAAGCTGTTTGAAATTATTTATTAACAAGAAAGCACACAACTTTGGTTAACAATGTACATTCGTACGCCGAATAAACATTAGACTGTTTAAACGTAATTTGCGTTCGTATTCCGTGTTCCGTGTTCCGTATACGTGATCGTTTCGTGTCGTAACGCGTGAACCTCGACGTGAGTTCGTTTTCGAAAAGTCCCCGTTGCTAGGCGAACGCGTCTTTTTATCGATTCCTAATTCCAATGCTTTAATCATCTGTTTCGATATGTCGTTTTTTCCGAATCTTCTGGAAAGAAGACCTCACGTCTGTTGTTAAATCATATCGATGTTTGCGTTTATTTTCGATATGTTACAATCGCAATACCGCGGCACTCACACACGATTCACGCATTTACACACAATTGAACGCACGCACTCATTTCATAATCTCGCTCCTACATACATATTAATTTATAGTCTTAAATTGAGAAGGTTTTAAATAATCTATACATTTTGCTTGGCTACATAAGAGAAGGGTTAAAGCATTGCATTAAATGTAGATAAACGATCCGATAATCATTTTTTGAAAACTAGGTCGTGGACCACTGTGCAGGGTGGAGAATCGCGAACTGTGCGCTCGACACACCTCGTCACAGTAGAAAAAGGCGAAATTGACCGGGGGGGGGGGGGGGCCAGTCGTTTTCTCGGTAGGAATCGCGTGTTCCGATTAGGCTAGGCGGCTGCATTTCGGGAAATGTTACACACAGCCGGGATGCACGCAATGGAGCTGCATTGATTCGCAGATATAGAGGCCCGCCAGGCTCAGGGCGGAGGTCATGGGTAATGGAGTGCACCGTCACGTTGCTATGGGAAATTCGGGATTCCCGGGGTAAAGGATGGAGCCAACACGAGAACAGTAGGACGGACACCGATGTAGTCGATCGAGGGTTGCGATGATGTCAGTCCTCGATTTCATTCAATTAAATGCGTGCGCAGGAAAAAAAGAACAAAGCGACAGTCTACGCTGCCTGCCTGGCAGACAATGAGAACCGCCTCGAGGATACAGCTGAGTTTCGATGGAGGATGAGATACCAGCAATCTGTATAGTATTGCATAATTAACACGTAATCGCTTCTTTTTCTCGATCGAGTGACGCACGTTCTATCAGCCATTATGCATGAAACCTGCATCCACCTTATCGAACTATATACATATAATTCAATTAAACGCTGCATTGCGGGACAATGCTTGCGATTGCGAATAATTAACATTGTAACACTTTGGTACCCTTACGTACCCGTTTAATCATCGGACAACGGATGATTGTTATAGCTATACACATATAATAGACAATGGTTAGGACCGTTCGCAGCTTTCATTTAACCTTTGCTTTTGATGTTAGTTCGTGTGGACACATTAGTCTTTCGTTTTTCCGATATCTCCAATGCAACACCTCATTCATTCAACTTAATTGCCAGAAATTCAGTACATAATTTTGATGTTCCGGGTCAAAGTAGACCCAGGCACAGTCGTCGGAGGGTTAAACCCTCCTTGCACTGCGATTTATTTTACGGCTCCAGTGATTAGAACATCTGTGTCGTTCATAATTTCTTATAAGAACGAAGTTTATTGTGTGTGTTTACGTAGTCTCCAATCGCCATATATCGACAACAACATTTTTCTTATCATACATCTAGCCAAATTATAATGTTCAAACATTATTATGATATCTGAGGGACCCCACCAGAGTTTGGGGTTTAAGGTTGCGTGTGTTTTTGGTTTTCGGAAACAGCCGATATTAATGGCTGCAGACTCGATAACAACGCTGATTTCGGCTGATTTTCGGGGCAATCGCCGTTTCAGCCCGGTGCGAAACGATCGTCTATCAAATATCTGCTCACTTATCTTATCAAACGACGTTCCAAAAGGACGTTGTCTCGCATGCATTGTGTAAATCGTAACACTCGGAGCGTTCGCGGCAGATTCTCGGTTTGAAGAGAGATATCACGCCACACCATGAGTATTGTCATTTTCTTTCTTTGTTCTCGGTGCAGAAATATACTTACGTTCGTTCTGAATCATCAGTGTTTGACCATCGGTTTTCCATGATCTTTCTCGACATTACACACTCTCGAAGACGATAGATTTTTTGCATTTACGGCAAAGTTGGTCAAACACAAAACTATGAAGATATTAGAGGAATTGAATGATGTTATATTATATTTAATTTATTAAACCTATTAAAAGAGGAAATACACTTTCATTTAACTTCTGTTTCTGTTTCTGAGAGAAGTTCTCATAAACACACACACGTCATCCGAATACGACGCATGATTTTACTTAAAATAAGACTATAGACGACATTAATTACGAGACAACCTACCAGACAGAATCAAAATCCTCGGTTGCAAATGTACGCGTCGCATCGACCGCGCAGAAGTGCATCGAGCGAAGGACGCTCGCGTATCTTACCTCGGTCTCTCGGTTCGCCAATTACGCTGTCTCGCTAATTATTATCGGCGAGACACCCGCAATTTCGTCGATTACGTAACTCGTCTCATTACCGTTTATCTGCGCCCACGTTTCCTATGTAGCTATGCGCGGTATTGTTCCGCCGCGTCGTGCGCCGGCTCGAGTCTCGCGTCTCGCGTTCTCTCGCGTCGCGAAAGCAATTTCGATTTCCCCGAATCGAATCGTAGAAAGCGACGCCTCCTCGCCGAAGCACGATTCACGATTCGATTCGAGGAATAAAACAGAAAAAAACCGCACACCTGACCGCGGCACGAATCTTTCGCGAATCCACTTGCATCGTTACGTAAGCGGCCTGTGCGCATCGATGGAGTCGACGTCGATCGACGAGCAACGCCGACTACCAGCACCAGCTCGAATGAGTTCGCGCGACAGTACTTTTGATACGCGATTATGGTCGTGCGAGAGACGCGCGAAACCGCCGGCCGAGGAAAACACGAGCGGGTTCGGATTATGCGGGCGCGGCCGACCTTTCCGTTGTCGTTTAAACGTTGACGGATTGTGATGCGATTACCGATTATCGTTAGGAGCTTGGCAATTAGCGGAGAAGCTGTACATACATTGTGGAAGGTCGTCCGAGGATGTCTCAAACTATTCCTCTTTAAAAAGTAGTCTCAGTCCCCGTGGCTGAAAACTGTCCTCGATACTTTGAACCAATCGAAGCTGTGCCAATTACTAGCCAACTAAGTTCGGAAAATCATATCAGGCACCGTAAATGACGATATTTTGACGTTGTTACCACTCTATCTGCTTAATTATCACAGAATCATCTCAATTACCTTCTCTTCTAGAGCAGTTGCTCGGTAAGCGCGCGAGTGTGGGCTTTATGCGCCCTGTGGGCGGTCCTTCTCGGGGAGTATCTCATTATCGAGCGTCCATTCACGCGCTCGCTTCCCCCACCACTCCATTTGTTTCCCTACTGCAGCTGTTCCTTAGGCTGGGGGTTGTACTAAGCGACAGAGTTGAGTATAGTGATTGTTCCGTGTGTGTGACTGGAGGGCGTGGCTATTGCATGCTTTATCGTAAAAAACCACCGAGTGAAACTCCCCAAGTTCATCATTTAGAAAAAAATCATGAAGAAATCATTTTTCTCGTTCGAAACAATTACTTGTCGTCACTTTTAACTCTTCATGGTTGATATGACAAGATGTATAATTGTATGATATCACTTCTTGGTCAACATTAGCAATTTAATTAGAACCGAAACACGAGATATGGCAATGTACGAAAAATTAGAGGTTGTTTGAGTCATCGTTCCATTGTCCTATGGATCGGCAATTTCTGCCCACTTGAGCGAAAATGAAAAATCGTTTAGAGATTTTATCTGGGAAACTGTTTGTCACGATCGATACGCACTATTATTTAGCATCGTTATCACAATCGCCCATTTAAATGCCACGGCGGCTGATCGTACGCCCGTCGACAACGTGCAAAAATACACGTCACCGTGTGATCGCTGTTCCGCAAGATAAGATTTGTATGCGAAAAATGAAAGACGACGATAAGTTTCTCTTTTGCAGTCGCGTCTCGATCGAGGGCGTGCACGCGCTAACGCGTAACCCCGCACGCGCGTGACCGCAACGATCCATCGGTCTAATCCGAGATCTGTTTAGCCACGTTTGGCGTGCAGCGTTTGCATCGGAAAATATCAGCGTTATCGCTTTGGTTGTTGAACTTTCGAGTCACGATCTGATTAGGCAAGGACAGGTCGGTTGGACAAATTTTAGGCCGTAACGAAAGCTTTTCTGCCTGCTTTTCCTCGCGTGGTTGATACCGAAATGCTGTCAGAAACTGAGACGTCAAATTTTTGCTCTGGGTGGAGCGTGTTTGGTGGGCCTGGCTTCGCTGTTCTCGACTTCGGCGAAATTTATATTCTGGATTACCGGTAGAGGCAATGCTTCACGAAAATAACAACGAAGAAACAGATAAAAGTCGGAATATTTAAATTTCTGGTAGAGGAACCAAAGTGGGGGCGTGGTTTTATTGTTCTCGATTTTGATGGAGCTAAAGCACCGCCTCACACGGGAATTGGTGATTTTAGCTAGCCATGCAGGTTACGTTAAAGGCAACTGACATAGAAAGATCAAATAGAAGACGAAATCGACACTACAATATCTTGCAATTTCTTTATGTCGATTATTCCGAGTAGGCGTGGCTTCGCTTCTCTCAGTTTTCACACAGCAGTTCCATCTCCCGCACAGCAATTGACATGCTTATTCATTCACGAAGGCAACATATAACATTGAAATTGAAAGAACAAATAGAAGACGATACACCCTGCTGTTTCTTCATGTCGATCGTCCGCATTAGGCGTGATTTCGTCGTTCTCAATTTTTCTAGAGACAAATCAACGCCTCACTGTATACACTTTGTGCCCAGATCTGTTCTAACGTAACCCAAGCATCGCCGGGAAAATACACAGAGCTAGCCGCGCAGTTGAAAGTTATCGAGCAACGTTTAGCTCGGCTCGGAGATATTTAATAACGCGCGTGAAAAGCGCGCCGCGCCTCCTTCGACCTGATTCGCAACATACCGCGATCCTTGCTACGAAACAAACGCGTTTCTCGCCGCGTGATCATACCGTCGAATATCTAGGAATGCGGCGATTACCTCGATCGCCCTTATGATGTATAAGTTTCAGCGCCAGGAATCAGGAATGCTTGTAAAACCCGTCGGTTTTTTCCTGTTTCGATCGTTTCGAACGTGCCAAGGAAATCCAGTACACAGAGAGGCTGGCACGGTCGAGACGACCGCCTGGTTTCGCTGTGTGTCCGGCACCGCGGACTTCCCGTTTCGGCTATCAACTGCCGTTTTCTTCTACTTGCAAGGGACAAAGGACACAGATCGTCAGACTTCCTCCACCCCTTCGCGCTAGAGCCCGAACAACATTCACGGGCACCCTGCTTTAGCAAATGATGAGTTCATGTTGTAAATTTACCAGAATTTCTAAATCTATTCGTACATCAATCTGCTGAAAGCATATCAATAAATAAAATTGTAAAGTGGTGAATTTTCTCTTGGCAATCGAGTGGGAGGGGGGGGGGGGCAAGGGGCAAGTATACCGACATTCTCAATTTGTCTAGTAGGAACACAACTTGAATATTGAGTAGTTTTTAACTCTTACCCGTTCTTTATTTCTCGGACTTTCTTTGTCTCTGTGTATTCAATTGACAAAATGACAAAAAGTCAATGTTATAAGATAGACGATTAAATTGGTAAATGTATGAAAAAAGAAACACTGTGGCAAGCCGAGGCAAGATTAATACGAGATAATTCGTTGTTTAAGATCTTCGTCTTAAAGCAATTAAATTTGCACGGTTAAAATTCCATTACAACTAGTGAGGATTAAAGTTACCACATATCTAGAAACCATATTTGACTTGAACTCATCGGACTCTATATGTACGAATCGCCTACTGGCTATAAAGTACAAAATTGCTGTTGTCCAGCGTTCCTCACTCGTTATTCCCATTGAAACACCATTTCACCATACTCAAAAAATCGACGTGCCGGTGGCTCGATAGACCTCGCCTGGGGTATTCGTCACGGGATAGTAGAAGAACAGCTCGTGCCGGGTATACTGACAAAATAACCATCGGCTACAATTTAATCCGAGTCCCGTCGAAACCTTGAAAGGGTCTATCAATTGGCTTTTCGACGGAAAATCGATCGGTCCTGGCTCCGCTTATGCAGGGCGAAGGGTTGGCACGATGGTCGCAGGTGACCTTGAACAGGACACTGGAGGGTGATGCGTCTGCGCGGCCGGATTCGATCATCCTACGTCCGGGGATCCTTGTATCGCGTCCCTTCACCCTGCGCCACCCATGTTCGACCTCCGGCTCGTCAACCCCCTCGGTGCTCCCCTCCCTCCCGCCTCTTTTACCTTGGAAAGTCGCTTTTCACTTTCATGTCCCTTTCTTCCCTTTCGAGTATACCACGCACAGCCCTTTCATGTGACTCGAGTGCCGGAGGCCCTCGGTGCGCGCGAGAGCACGTGCGTACGCACTTGAACGTATCGCACGCAGCGATAAGAACGTTAGAAAGAGAGGGGGAAAAAGAGAGAGAGAGAGAGAGAGAGAGAGAGAGAACGAGAGTATAGAAAGAAAGAGAGTGAGAGGAAGAGAGCAAAGGGGTGGAAAAGAGAGCGAGAGAGAGAGTGAGAGAGGGGGGAGGGAGGGAGGGGGGGATCGTAAAGAATGAAATCTGATTCCAGCCTCGTCGGCATTGACATTTACGACACGCGAGAAGGGAATACAGGGCCTTTGATTTCTTTTTTCTCCGGGACGGGGGGTGTTTCTTCCAATTTCCCCCATTGAATTCTTCGAGCGTTTCCGAGAGGCAGTTCGCGCGCGCCGTACGGCCGCAATCCGCTTTATCGCCGCAGGTTTATTTTTACGCCTCCGTGCCCGTTGGAATTTCTATCTGTTTCGGATCTCTGAATCACGGACGCACAAGGATCTACGCTTGACACGAACGATCATCGTTTCGAAAAAAAAAACGGGGTGGGGAAGTAGTCTTTTGTTCATCGATGGACTGGCTCGCGTATCACCCACGCACACGGGTGTCAGGGTCCGGCTTTCGATTTACATAGTCACGAACCACGTCTCGTTTCCTCATTTAGCGACTCTTTTTTGTTTATCCGTGTCTATCGATTGATCCGATCTTTTTGGGCAGATGCGTTCGGCGACTTTATCGCCGTCGTCGCCGCCGGCCCGTAAGATAAGACTAAGCCCGAGCCCGACAGACAGAGACCGATCTCACGCGAATCGACGCGACACCGGTGTAATTCGTAATTAATGGCCTTTGGGAGAGAAGTATAGGAGCGACGGCGTTGTACCACAGCTGCTCGGTTTGAACGGCGAACGAACGTGGTCGATAGCTCCGCAAAATTTCGGACTGGTCAACCTCGAAACGATCACGATAGGTTTCACCTCTCGATCGGTAAATCGCCGGTTGTTCGGCGGCCTGGGAATTGTTGCACACGGGATTTGAAGCGTGAAACAACACAGCGGATAGTACCGAAGAAGTTTGTCCGTAAGCTCGTCTCGGCTTCGATCGGGCTGCCGTGGGAGCTCGGGGCCCCGGGTCGACTCGGCACGCCAGTGGCGCCGCGTAAAGGGCACGGAAACACCCGAAACATGGCGGAACTGGCCGAGTCGGAACGCCGACGGTCGAGCACGAGCTACCCTCGATAGGCTGCGCGACTGCTATGGCTATTGACCGAACTTGGCGGACCGGCCGGTCAGCTGTGCGCCGAGCCGACGGAGAAGAGGATATTCTCTCTGGCAGGGGATCGTGGTGAATCGTGCGGCGGATGGCAAGCGGTCACGGTTGTGGAGAATCGACGCGTGTAGTGTTGTCCGTGTAAAATAAAACCAGTGAACGCGGTCTCTCTCGGGAATCTATCCGCACGACACGGAACAGATCGGCGGCCGGGACAGAGAGACAGAGAGCGAGGAGAGCAAGAGAGAGAAAAAGGTGGCAAAAAGTCGTGTCGGATAAAAGGGTTCGGCGTCGAGTAGTAAACCGGCCGATCTATGAACAGCAGGCCTGTCAGTTCCTGCGGGAGGATAGTCGAAGACGTTGCGTCTTCCTCGGACGAGTGAAAGCCGAAAACTTGGGACCGTTCATCGGTGCACGCTTAGCGAGAGATAAAAGTCGAGATAGGAGAACGGTGCGAGCAAGACGGAGGTAGCAACCGAGGGAAAAGGGAAGCAACGGGGTAGAGAGGGAGACGGTGCTGCGTGTGTGTGTGTGTGTGTGTGTGTGTATGCATGCTTGTGTGTGTACGAGTGAGAGAGCGAGATAGATAGAGAGAAAAAAGGGGAAAGAAGTTCGAGACTTGGCCCACGGCTGCCAGTCGGCGTGTGGACCGGCTGTGTGCTCGCCAGCGAAAGAGAGGAAAGAAGAGAGGACAGCGGATTCGTGTGTGGGACCAGGAAGGGGACACTGGAGGGGGGGAGGGTGGAAGAAAGAGAGAGAGGGAGAGTGAGCGGGGAGAGGTGGCGCGCAAGGATACAGGAGATAGAGAGCAAGAGAGAGACGGACAGGCGGCTGGCTAGGTGTCGTGCACATATCTGCACGGAGTGACGTGTGCAGGTGTGCGCGTGGTGCAGGCCGCCGGTGCAAAAAGTGCAGTGCCCAGTGGACTTTTCCATCCCGTGGTGCGTGCGCTGCCTCGGCGAAGTGGCACGTATACGTCGGTGTTCCGGTGTCGCGACATCGGCGAACGAGAAAGAAGAAGCAACGTTCCAGGCACCAAGTGGGATTCATTCGTTTTTCCCCGTCGCGTCATCTGCGTCGGATATCGCAAGTGGGTAGGAAAGGTCCAAGTTTTGTCGGTCTAGTTGGTCGGGTGTCAAACCGCGGAATTCTTATCGGCGGAGCTCCGGTGAAGAACGGATAAACGGGTGTGAGGGGAGATGAGATTGGTTCGAGGGCTACACCGAGAGCAGAAAGAAGCGAGGAGTGTACACGTGTTGCGAGACACGGAACGAGCGGCGAGAAACCGTCCGGCGCCGCGCTACATTATCGACCGAGCGGAGAAGCGAACTCACGGTGACTCGCTGTCGGCAAAGTGAGCCTCCACCGTGCGATCTGGCGAGGAGAATCGCTCGCGGACAGACGAGACGCGCCAGTCGCGAACCGGCCGTGCTCGAGATAAGGGCGAGGAGCGCTGATCTGTGCGCGTTCCGTGATCGACGTGTTCCCTCGTCACACCGAAGAAAACACACCGTGGCACTGCAACTATAAGCGAGGATATTTCTTCGAAGTGTACACGTTCGACCGTGTACTCTCATACACGATCTCTTTAAGGATTAGAAAGAAAAATCTACTGACCGAGATATATCGGTCACGTTTTTCAACCGTAGGATTCCGCTGCGTCGTGTGTCGGCCACACGGTAACACGAGACCGTCGTCGTGCAATTATATACGTAAACCCGTTTCGAATTAACGAGAGGGAGCAGCAGCGGGGGGGGGGGGGGACGCGACCGGTCGTGATTAAACGGAGACTAACGAAGAGCCGAGGTCCTACGCGGGCTCTCCATGCGCGGTGTCTGTCGGCCGACAGGAAGGTTGGGTTCACAGCCGGAACGGAACACGCGGAAGTCGACGACGACAGCGACGAAGAGGACCGATATTGGAGAATCGGATCGAGTCAAGCGGAATCAAATCGAATCGAATCTAGGAGGGCGCGTACGCGCGCATGTCCCTCGATCCGGGAGCCGATTATACGATCGCTGGTCCGCGTTCTGTCCGGAGGCGTTTTGGTAAAATCATTGGATCGAATCGATATCGAAGGGAACCGCTTTGGGACGAGCTCTGCGCGAGAGCCACGACGGTCACTCGAGGGTGTACACACGCGCGCGCGCGCGGGAGTACGTTGAAAATCGTTCGGTGTCGTTGCCTAACGAAACCGGTTTCGTTCAGCTCGGCGAATCTCGGCGTTTATACAAAGGTCGTGTGTGCGCGCGGTCTGAACGGGGAACGCGAGAGCCACAAGTAAAGAGAGAGAGAGAGAGAGAGAGAGAGAGAGCGAAAGAGAGGGTCACAGTGGGAGGGAAAAGATTTATGGAAAACGAATTTACACGAGGTCACACCCACGGGAGCGACTCTTTCTCTCCGTTCCTCTCCTCTTTCTGTTTCGTGGAGCAGCAGCGCATTTATCCGTCGTCTATTTCCACTTCGACCGAGTTAGCGGCGCTGGAACGCCGTCGTCTCTCTGTTCCTCGTATCAACGACAGCTCGGTTTCTCGTTTCCCCGGGCGTTAGGTTAGCCTCGAATGGAATCTTTTCATCAGAGAGATATGAACGGCCGGGCTGCCCGATAAGTTAATCGTCGGACGAAGCGCGTTTCCCTTCGGCTTTGAGATCGGCGATCGACGATGCTCCGATTAATGGAGCCGATTTCTAGAGATTAGATCCACGGCGTTATATCCACGCCGCTCCGCACATCTTGGGCGCGTCAGCCTTAGGACCAAAGAGGACACCCGAAATCGGGTCAAACGGGCACGAGTCTTCGGTGGAGGAGGAAGAAGAGGACACACAGCCTATCGGGAGCGAGCAGCGCGTGTGGGTCTCTCGATGTCGGCGAGATGAGTGTAGTGACCTTGGACTGCTCGAGAACCAGCGGCTTCGGGATCTCGTCACGCGAGGACGGTCGTCCGGTCGCTAGAACCGTGAAGGTGTGATCGACCGAGATCCGTAGTTCCGTGGTCGATCAGGGACGATGACGGGTGACTCGCGCGGTACCATCGAGGCTCAGGACTCGCCGGAAATCAGGATCCTTTGGAGCTCGAACGGGAGCGCGTCTGTGGAAGCTGGTCACAATAAAACCTAGTCGTACCTGGGAAAGAAAGAGAGAGAGAGAGAGAGAGAGAGAGAGAGAGAGAGAGAGAGAGAGAGAGAGAGAGGGAGTGTGTGTATGAGCGAGAGAAAAGATTTGATGATCGCGAGCATCGGGCCGAGCGATGAAGCGGGCGACGAACGCATCCGCCGCAGCTGCGACCGCTGGTTCGCAGGTGCAGCAGCCTGCGGTCAGCTTACAAGGCAGGATACACGATCTGTTTAATCCGATAACGGCGGCGGGTGGCAGCGCGGACAGGGACGAACACGAGAAGATCGCCGAGACGAAATCCAGGTCGGACGGGAGCAAGAGTCTATCGTCGCCGAAGGGGAGCCAAACGAACGATGACACAAAGGCCAAGTCGACGGCCATGTCGAGGCTGTTAGCCGTCGACGCGGATAACTATATGCTACGGAAAGGCGCCGGGGCGACGACCACCACCTCCTCCTCCACCACCGTGGCGACCGTGGCATCCACGATACCCACCGTGGTCGCGTCCTCGATGACGACGTGCCAGAACGCCGGCGGCGCGGCCATCACCTCGGCCTCCTTGCCTCTGCGTCCGGGCCGTGAACCCAGGCCACCGTCGTTGCAGCCGTTACAACCTCAGACACGGGCGTACCTGGCGAACGTCGTCACCAGCAACACCGCGTACAATGATTTCCAGACGACCCTGGCAACGAATCTCGCGAACGCGACACCCATCGTCTACGTGAACGAGTCGACTCAGGACTCGACCAGGTCTCGGGGCAATCTATCCTTGCCCACGATCAGACGTTACACCCCAGCCAATCAGCAGACCCACCCTCTAGGTAACACGTCCGCCATCGCCACGTACTCCTCCTCGTTCCCCTCTACCTTGGGCGCGAACGCCTTCATGAACGGCAACGCGAAACATCGATTGCACACCAGGCAACTGCTTGTCCTGCCGCAGAGCCTCGCCTTCAAGGAGGGCCTGCTCTCGCCGGATAAAGCTCGACCAGGCGACGAGCCGGCGGAGAAGCTCGACGAGCTTTTCGTCGACAGGAACATCGACGAGTTGATCAGGGACCAAGAACGTCTCTGGAGGGGCCTGTTCCCTTGCGCCAGGCCCGTGTCCTTCCATCGATACATGTGCTTCTGCAAGGACGTCGCGCAACTGCAGCTGCAACGCCGGACACAGAACCTCTATCCGACGAACAACGGCACCGTGTTGTCGTCGTCCTCCTCCTCCTTGTACGGGTGTAGTCGCGACAGAGTGTCGGAGGCCACCGTCGATTCGTTCTCTATCGGTCACGAGGGCTCGGGCTGCGGACATCGCGCCCTTCTCAACGGCGTCGAGCCACCCCCGCGAGATAGGATCTATGCGGAATTCGCGCGTGTCAATTCGGGATGTTGCTGCATGTGCGGTTCTCTATGTCCCACAGAGTGCCATGCGTGCTTCCACGTGGTTTGCTCGGAGTACAACGGGCAGCACCTCTGCCAATGGACTAGCAAGGGTCACGCGCTACCGGGCCAGGTTCTCGACAAGGACAAGGTCAGTATACACTTTCATAGCCGGCGCTTTTGATTTAACCCCTCGCGCTATAATATCGACGAGTCAGACTCGTCACGAACAATTCTAACAGACTCAACTAAAAGTACCGGTTCAATTAATTTCCTTCGAACCAAAATAATTCCTCTATTTTGAAAATTATGGACTCGAGTGCACTTCCTTTTATCGGAATTGATCGACAGATATTAGGGCGGAGATTTCGTTTCCGATAAACAAAATGCTAATGGATCGTACACGATTTCTATAAGAGGATAAATATTTGAATTTTTGTCATACTTTCCATCGAGACCGACACATTTCCTTATATTCTCTCGTTTTACGGTGAATATGTATACATTTAAACCTTTCACGATTAAGCACACAAATTCAAACTTTCAAAAATCATGCAAGAAACTGTTTTCGTTCGCGAAGGGTGAATAAAACGCGAGTATCCGGCGTCGATGGAGTTATCCCTCCGCCAAAGTACAAAACAAGCACAGAACGGAATTACTTCTGCTCGAAAACTGCAGGAAAACCGTGTTTAAATATTTTTGCGCGTTTTTTGCCACACTGGCAAACGGCTCGGCTCGGCTCGGCTCGGCTCGGCTCGCGTTCATGTTGAACAATGATTATCGTATTGGTCGGATATTCTGGTTTGTAAGATTCGCGAGCGTCCGGAACGGTTCGCGTAAAAATAGTCTCTCTCGCGAGTGAGGTCGCTACAGATCCGCGCGGCAATTAATCATTTGTTATCGAGCAATCCGCGTCGAGCGCGCGGGACCACGGATGCGTGAAGATAAAACTTGGTTGAAATTTCTGGTCGAAACTGTGGTCGAAGACTGTGGTCGATAGCGGCAACCGTGCACCTCGATAGTTCGCGACACACACACACACACACACACACGGGCAAGGTCGCAGCCGGATGACTTAATCGTTTTAGATTTCTCTCGAGCCCGGGATCGAAACATCGTAAATCAATTACGATCAAGGCAATATTCATTCCTGCTGAAACCGCGTTTATGCTCACCTTCTGCCAGATGATCTGGCGCGGCGCGGCGCCCCGCTCGCGAGATGGATAAAGAAATAAGAAAGAAAAGTCAAAGTTCTCTCTCGCCGACAATGGGGGACACGGAGAAACACGCCGCGCGACCAACTGTTTACAAGGAAAATCGTTCGCCGTGTCCCTGTTACCCGACAGAGCCGAGGAGCTGAACCGACTGGTTCGACGACAGAACTTATCACCGTCAAGGGTGATTTGCATAAACCGCGAACACCGCGCTCCCTTATAATCCTGCTCGGTGGAAGTATCACTGCGTTCGTCGACGTCCCTTTACCAGACCGCGTCTATCCGGTGCACTGTGCAATAAAACACCGGTTATATCAGACAAACCTGAATACCGATCCAGTGGCGTAGCGGTCGGGATCGGTTGCGATTCTGCGAAAATCGTAGCTCTTTGCACTCTCTGATCACCTTGGCTTGAATGAATTTATTTATTCGTTATTTACGGAAGTAATTGCTTTTTTTTATTTCCCATTGGACGTACTGCGCGCAAATTAGTTGAAAGTAATCGATCAGTTAAACTTAACGATATTTGAGAAAAATCAAACTGCTCGGTAAATCCTCCAACAATAGCAACGTGCGGATTCTGTCACTGTTATCTTTGTAAGGCAAATTCGACGGTGGATAACTTATCTGCCGATTTACACGCCAACTCCTCGACAGCTTGGATTACAGGCGATCCAATCTCCTGTTAATTGTACAATAACAAATGCTTTCCGGTCGTTTCTATTAGCGATTCTAATGATCGCGAATCACTCTCTCCTTGCTGCGCCTGCTTCTGTCGTGTCCAGTGATTTGTGGTATGGTCGATCGTCTCGTAAACCGTTTAACGAAACAGTGCTTGTTTTTTCGAAAGAAGATGCCCGAGATATACACGGTCATATAATAGCAATTCGTCTCGTTACAATCAATTCAAACCCGTTCTCTCGCTCAGAACACACACGCGTACGTGGAAAAAAGCGGTCTAGAAGAATTGGGCGGTGCTTGGTCAGACGTTGCTCAACTTCTTCTTACTGCTAGTTTTTGTAGTTTATGGGCAAATCTTTGCCGACAATTTAACCATTTGCACTCGAAAATATCTGCTGGGTTCACGATCAAAGTGTTTGTAACTCTTTATTTCTTAATTATGGAACTATTCATCTTTTTTTCTTGCTACTACAGTAAAGCAAAGTAACGGCGAACGAAACATCAACATCAGTGTATGTATGTGTGATATTTTTCTGATTCGAATGACTCGAAATACATACGACGCAAACTCCTTAGCACTGCAACGAGCACTGAAACGATCTCTAGTCGCCAACAGTCGCATCGTAAGCTAATTTTCAAGGGCTGAACAGTTACGAAAGGGTGAAAAGGTTCCGCGAGTCTTCTGATCCTGTATTCGCTCAATCTGTTTGGCGTTTCTCGAACCACATGCGAATATTCGCGGGCGATCTTGCCTCGAGTTTCTTGCGACGCGACGCGACGCGACGATAGCCACCAGGCCAGGCCAAGCCAGCTCGGCCTTATCTCGGCTCTCGTGTCGTCACGTTCGTAGACTTAAGGTTACGAGAGAAGGTTACGTTTTCTTTTTCCCCCGGTTGGTTTTTACCCTTTCGCTTTATCGTCGCGATATACTCGCTCGCTCTCGGAGTCGCTCGTTTTCTTTCTACGGTGCCAGTGCTATCTAATCGGAGCCTGGTCGCGTGGTGGACAACGTTACGCCCGCGTTTATACCGACCATGCCAACCTCCTCCTCTGTCCTCCGATTTTGGAAGCAGGTTCGACTTAAAGGCGGTCACTGCTGAAGGTACGCCTTTCCTGAAGGTTCGCATTGCCTCCGACGATCAATTTTCAGTGGTCTGGAAACCCGTTTCTTTTTCCTAGCGAAAATTCAATTCTTGAAATTTTATAGTTCGAACAAGTTTTTGTATACTTCAAAGTTACAAAATCCAAAATATTAGTGATTATTAGACCGCGGATCTTTATGCGTTTATGGCTTATGAAAATGTTGAAAAAAGGCTAGAATACAAAATTTGATAGAATTTTGTAGAATTTTTATTAGTTTTGGATCTACAGAGGCTGTTCCCATTACAAATAGGATTTTTTTCCATTCCACTTTCTTGTAATTATAGAGAATTGTGTGCAGGGACATTACTTGGACGACAAAATTCAGAAATTCATAGTGAAACCAATCCACCTTGATAAGGACCTAATTTGCTTGATGGTACAGATTCAAAAAGAAAATCTCGAAAATGTCGAAACATCCTTGGGTCGCAAATCTTCGACGTTTGATCAACAATGTCCGAATCTACTTACCCCCCGATAATACGGGGGAACATTAGTAACATAATATCTCGTACATTTCAGATTAATAATAAACACTGAGGACTCTGTTTAGTATAGAGGGTGTGACGGAAAGCTGTAACCGAACACGAGCTGGTTTTTGTTGAAAAACAAACGAAAACGTAGAATGAAATTGAATTTTCAGTTTGGTGGGATGGATTGTCGTCCATGCATAACTTATCGGTTCCCCTTGAAATGCTACGCGCGTCCGACAATTTTTCAAGCTCGATTTGTTCGCTAAATGTTTACTCAGCCATCCCGAAGTATGTGGTTTTTAGGAATTTTCCTGAGGAAATCGGTGGACTTAAAATTTAAACGAACGCTTTATTTAAATGTACAAAATACATATATTGTACGACATGTTGTAAATTTTCCTATTGCAAAATCTTACCAAGTGATCGAGTAACAAGGTCTTTTATGATTATTAGGCAGCGGATTTCATGCGTTTATGACAAAAATGAGTAGGTGCTATTTAAAACGGTAAAAACTTTAAATTCAGAGAATTTTTACGATATTTTCGAAAATTCACAGAAACAATATGTAGTTTTAAATAAAGCGTTAAGAAAAGATGGTTGAATTTTTTTCGAAAAAAATTTCTAAAAGTCACGCTTTTCCAGCTAGTAGCAAGAAACCCATGAAAAAATGCTTGCTTCGATATCAATTCGTGCATAGATGCAAGCGATTTTTGTAATCCGATCGTGTGTACGCAGCTTTTCGTCAACTTGACGTTACTCACCGTTTTACAGTCGAAGAGTATTGCAACCAGCTCAGCAGTAAATCGCACCGATCTCTAATTGCAACATTGTGAGCCGCGCTACACGTGCCAGATCGAGAGCTCGTTAGATATACAGCGCGTTCCACGGAGTCCGCATATCAGCCGAGGGAAGTGCACCAAATTATTCGCGCACGTGCGAGCGTTTTAAACGGCGCGCGCGTCATCGCGATTTATCGGCGAGGAATTCGCGGCGTCCGATTGCCGGATCATTACGTAATTCCGTTCGGAGCGTGAGGAAAAAAAGGAGTCGATTAATCATATCCGCGAGCACTCTTGCGGTGGATCTCGCTTCTGCAACAGAGTGCAGCTGAGAAGTGCAATTTGGTCGGACGGCCGCCCGTCCGCCCGTCCGCCCGTCCGCCCGACCGCGAGCGCATATGTTTTCGTTTCGCCTCGCACCTGAACTTGACCGGAAAATGCGCAGGTTCCGGCTGTGCTTCATCTCGGTGTGTTTTCTCTGTCGACAGCCCGTGAGTGAGTGGACGTCGCAGAACGTCGTCGAATGGATGGCTGCCCTGAATCTGTACCGCTATGCGGACGTTTTCAAGTCGAAGGACATCAAGGGCAGCGATCTGCCGCACCTCGACCGGGAGAAGCTCTTGGTAAGTTCACTACGATACATAGATCTCATGCACACCATTACTTTCTCCAATTTTTCACGAATTTTTCAAACTCTCAGCAGGTAGACTAACTTCATATATTATTCGTTAATCGTCGAGTTGAGAGAAAAACTTATTTGATTGATTGAAAAATCCATAAGAACAAAACTAGACCAGACCTCGGCCTCTTCAAATAATTAGAAGTGGAGATGCACTGTTATTTCACTTCTGTTTGACTTGTTAATGAGTTAAATACGAAGGAAGCCATTAAACAAGTCTAAGCATGTTATTAATAGACTGCGGATCTTTATGCAATTAAAGCTTTAAACGTCGAGTCGAGAGAAAACCTTCGTTGACGGATTGAAAAATCCATAGAGACGAAAGTAGACTAGAGATCTCGACCTCTTAAAATGATTGGAATAATTTTTATTTGGCATAAAGATTCGCAGTCTAATTATAATCGTATAGACTACTGCTGAAGTGCTGGTAGCGAACACGTGTTAATCGTGACGACTTGAAGAACTCTGTGCGAAAACCGCATATATCTGGATCGTGAAAATTGTTCGATTCTTGCATCATATAATCGGCAATCTATAAAATCATGCAAAACATCAGCAAGTAGAATTTCACTGTAACTTGCCAGGTTTCTGCGCCAAGGTCTTGTACGATATTTTGGCTAAGGCGGACGAACAAAAATCATTTCTGCGGGCGAAATGCTTTCCAGACCTGTGTAGAGACCCACTTAAAAAATTCCGGTTCTCATGATTCGCATCGTTCTAAACATTAGGGGCTATTAAACGTTGATAAAGCTGGGCGAGACGAAGGCGAAAGCGAAAGGACTAGTCGGCCGCGAATTTTTGTCTCGTTTTTTTCATCCCATCCTGCAGAAACTCTGTTGGTAGTCGTGGATCGTGAATGCAGTGGGGGCGGCAGGGATCGAAAATTCTTTGGCTAGTACTCAAAGGCGATGACCTCGACACAAGAGTATCTGGACGACGTTTTCCTTGGCCCGTTGACCCTGTAATTGCCCCGTACCGCTTGTACGTCTGCCTTGTACGCCACAGTCGGCCTCTTTATCGAACCCACCTCCTCTCTCTGCCTCGACCACCATACTTTTTCTTTATCCTCTCTCTCACTCTCTCTCTCTCTCTCCCTCTCTCTCTCTCTCTCTCTCTCTCTCTCTCTCTATATGCGCGCGCGTGTGTGTGTGTGTCTCTTTCCCCGTAATGAAATTTTTCATCGCTTATCGCGAATGCTCGTACTTTCGGCCGTATCTTCGTGAAAGGATTTTCTCCTCTATCCGGCGCTTCCACTTCGGAATCTTCGAAGAGGTAGGAGACTATGGTCTGGGTTAGGTTCTGGTCCGTGGATCCCGTCTTTGACTGGTAATCCACGGCACCCGCAGGCTTCTCCTGTAAATGGATCAAAGGAGCCGTTTTGTTCGGTCCTGAAAGCGATTGATCGCTACCGGATGGAATTTAATAAGAAAGGATATTTTTCCGGGTCGGAACGCTCCCGTCGACGACGCATAGTCGACCAATTTCTCGAAAAGCGGGCCAAAATGGAATTTTTTGACTTGCACACTGAATATTCCCGATACTTCAGATTACACGAAAAAATGTATACAAAAGTTACATGGTATAAGGGGGAATCAAATTTTTTTTATTTTTATTGCAAACGGGTTTAAAGTTATCTAGATGAAATAACAATTGCACGATAAATTACAGACTGCTACAAGTACCTTGAAAATTTATTCATATGTTTCTAAAGCCCGAAACAATAATAAATCAGGCGACGGAATGGAAGACCGTAGAATGAAAGAATACGCAGACTCGGTTCGTGAGAAACTATTGTTGCCAGCGAAAGTTTAAAAATAGGAGAACTGGTTGTATAACTACAACTAAATGCAACACTCGGAAAGTAAACTTCATCTGTCTTCAAGTCCCCGTCATGTCTATGTTATTTACTCTTTTATCTTCGTTCACATTGAACCAGGACAGTCAGCATTATTAACACCAGACTATAAAAGTGATGAATTTCAGATTGTTTTGTTTTTTCAACTCGTCAAGTTATAGAAATACTTTCTCGAGTAATTTTTTAGTAATTTCTGTATTCAAGTACCATAAAAATCCTATGAAATCTAAATAAATTCAATTGCGTGCGCCGTTCGAAGGTTAACAAGCAGTTAGACATCCTTGATGATACTCCTCTTAAACTTTGAAAAAAGTTGATCCTGTCAACCTGGACCGTGCGTTATCTTCACAACAGGATCAGGAACCTGACCAGAGGACTGTCGGAAGATCCTCGCAGGACCAATCCTACGATCCTCTGCAAATTCAGCGAACCCGCTAGGCCGAGAAGAATAAAAATACCAGGCCTGGCCCGGCCAAGGGTCGTCTGAGCGTAAATCGCGTATTACCATGCTAATAGAATCGTAAATCGCGAGGAAGCGTCCTTTCGGCGCGAGAAATCGTCCGATTCCCGTTTGGCTCGTCCTTCGCGCGGATTCCCGAGCCGAACAACGAATGGGACCCTCCGACAGCCGATCCTTGGCCGTCTTAGGGCAATTTAAAATCGATTCGCGCTCGCTATCGAGCCTGCTCGTCCCGTCCCGTCGCGTCGCGTCGGTCCTCCTCTCTTTTCTCCTTCGCTAAAGGGGGCCGTGAATGTTGCGAGTGAATTTTTATAACGACGTAGGTTGTGGAACCACGACGCGGCGTAGTTTCTTTCGATGAAAAAGCGAGGATCGGGGATCAAGGTTTGGTCGATCGGTAGTTTTCGGTGATACTCGGTTGGAATATTTCGGATACTATGGAACCAAGAGAAATTTAGTGCTGCTGTTAACCGCCTGTAGTCAGAATATTTTATTCGCCTTATTCAAAAATGCGCGGTGACTCCCATTAATATTCGGACACTCTTGAAAAGACGATAACTGTTTGTATGTTGAACCATACGACCTGAATTTTTTTTTAACAAGTCGGAACAATTAGCTTACTACATAATGTGGAAAAGATTTTTTTGAAAATACTAAAAGTTGTATTTTATAACTTTTTTATATGAATCTACATTGAAAATACGACTTGAATTTTTCTTTCAGAAGTTGGAACAGATAATTTACTATACGATGAGGGAAAGATTTTTTTCAAAAATACTAAAAATTGTATTTTATAACTTTTTTATGTGGACCTATATTGAAAATAATAAGAATTATATATACTACCGGCCAAAAAAGTTTCGAATCATTTGCTGTTTTTTCGAGATGATCCATCGTTATAATATCAAATATTAACTAGTTGAATAATATTTCTTAACAGATTTCAGCATTTTCTTATGTCCATAATGATCTTGTATAGTTTATACACCCTGTGTGTGTGTGTGCGTGTGTGTGCGCGCGCGCGAGCGCGCGTGTGTTTAAGACAATGTTCGGAATGCACTTTTCTAAAGGGGGGACATCTTTGGCAACTTCTACAGAAGCATGGAAAAATATCAAAGTAGAAACATTCGGTAAACTAATTGTCAGGATGCCCTGAATATGTCAGGCTCTTATTAAAAATAAAGGCGGTTCTTTAACGATAAACCTACCACTACCGGTCAAAACGACCGGTTCCAGCTCTTTTAAGTACATTTGTTCAAATAATAATGATTATTTGATAAGAAATTTTTGTATAGGTGTCTTTAATTTAATAGAGCACGTATTACAATAGAAGCCGCACAAAGTCTAAAAGAAATTAATCTTGTCATTTTTATAAGAGAGCATGTTCCAGTTACTTTTGAGTCTCGGTAGGTTTAGTGTTAATAAAAGAGCAATTTGAAGAAAAATAAGTATTCCTTGATAAAAAAAAACAATACATAATATAAGACATGCTGCTCGTAACTTTTTAGAAAAGTTAATCTTCCTTGGTTGTCCTAAAGGCATTCAGTTTTTATTATAAACCTCCTGTTCCGCTGAATTTTCGCCGTGATGCCAAACTTTTGGCCAGTAGCGTACATTCTAAAAGTTTCATAAAAATCGATGAACGTTGCAGCGAGCCACAAACGAAAATTGAGGAACGATATTTCCTCATTCGAAGCTTAATTTCCGGGAAAATCGTGTTTGAAAATTCATTAGACACGCGTGGCATCAAGTAGGTGTCGTCCGATTGTCTGTGCATGACTCACCTTTTCCCCTTCTCCTAGGCCTACTGCGCGCCGATGTTTAAACCTCGATTTTCTCGAATCGTGAACCTCGTATAGAAAAATCGCATTTTACGCTCATCGCTCATTTGATTATATTGCCTCATTTCCTTTTATGCCACATTTCCTGTCTCAAATTATGCTGGGATAACGAAAAAGTATCGTTTATAATACATATACCAGTTGTAGTTTATACAACATAAAAGAGTGTAACTCTAGATTGTTAGGTTCTTTTTTACTGGCAGACATTGTTACGTTTGGTTGAGTTATGTCACATTAAATTTATCAATTCAAAATGGACTTTTTGCGTCGTTGCTTGCGGTTGAAGGTCTTTGATATCCCATAACCGGTTTTTCGTGTAATGCAAAACTGAAGAACTAAAGAACTACTTTCAAATTACCAAATATTTACTATATACTAATTCATTTTGGTACACAATGCTGCAAGAAAATACTATGGCTCTGTTTCTTAAACAAAAGAATAAGAGGGCAAGCATTTGAATTAAATGAAAAACTGTACAGTAATCTTGTCTCTAAACATTAAGATACAAGCCAGAGAATTTGTTATTGATGGATGACGCTTATTATCGATAAAAGTCAGCTGAAAGAAGGGAAACATTCTTTTTTATTCGAGATCCCGTTTCTAGATAATCGGGTTTAAGACTACATCGAATACGCATACTATTGAATAGGTTTTGGTTGATTGGTCTAATCATGACTTGCCGCTTCTACTTCTCGTCATTACTAATGCATGCGTATCTGACGAATGTTCGCACTCCACTTCCTCGAGAACCTACATCCATACTGTTTGAAAAATTTGTTCAACGTTCTCGTTTACAAACATCAATATTGCTACATATGGATTTCCACGTTCGTGGATATGTATAAGCCGGCAAATCTAGATATTCTTAAAACTTTGTGTCATCCGTGTTCACATTAAACGATTTCAATGAAATTTTCTGTTTTTTGCGATTCTTACCGAATAAGATTTTTCGAAAAGAATGTTTCCATACACCAGCTAGTAAATTACTTAAGGCGGTAGACTCGTTTCCAGGATTGCAAGGGTGCGAGATTCGCCTTCTCATTTCTCGATAATATAAGCACGGGGGTTTTCAGTAGTCAAAAACGTTAGATAGAAGATCGATCTGGGCCTGGAATAATTTTCATTATTCGGCAGCATGCAGCTATGAAAATCAGGGACCCTAACTGTTATAACAAACAAAAAAAAGTCATGCAATAACAAGTATTTGATCGATTAAAATTGTATTGGTTACAAATAAGGATTATAAGTAACCGAAAATTTGTTCTCTTGTTGGTAAATGTTATCGTTCAGAGAAATGTATTTCGATCACTTGTAACAGTTATCAATGAGAGAAATTTATTTCGACCGTTCATAGCAGAAAAGACTGAAAATTGAATATTACACGATATAAAGCACAGTTAAACCGACAATAAAAAAAACCCATCAAGTTCCACTGAACGCAGTATGTAGCGGAAAGCATTCAGAAAAATTCCACACCTAATAGATTCCACCATAGGTAATTAAAAAGTCCCGGAGCTTTTCGGGCCCCGGTTGGAGCTACGAAATCTGTACAGCATGATCGAGCGTCGTAGAAACGTTTGGATATTGACACGAAGGTTATGGCGAATCGAGCGTCAAGAGAGGGGGAGGGGAGTAGGGGAAGGACCTCCTTAATTTTACGACGTCGCTCGATAACTCCTAATTACCGAGATCGTTGTCGGCCGATAATTTCCTCGGCGGTCGTCGCGCGAGACACGCCTTCGGTTATTGAAAATAAATTAAGGGCGTGTACTATCTTTATCGCCGTGGCACGGACACGAAGACGAGAGCACGACAACGGCGACGTGTTCCTTTCCAGACGACGGACCGTAACAATTTAACGATCGGCGGCCGCGCATCCTTCACCCTGAGGGGCTTCCGAAAAAACTTGGAGTGGCCGCGTGTGATTAACACCTGATACGAGGTGGTCGAGACAGAGGAGCACACCAGTGGGGTGGGGTGGGGTGGGGGGGGGGGGGGGGGGCAGCTTGATAAATCGTGCGCATAGCTCGTTATCTCGGTCGCTGATTCCGGCAAAAATTCCGAGACGATCGTCTTCTTCTTTCGACGGGGAAAGGGGAGGGCGGTTGCCGAAAATTTATTTCTCGTTCCGCTTCCAAACGACGCGGAACCCCGAGCGCGCTTCTTTGGCACCAGTCGCAACAAGCGACGAAACAATAATGCTAGTCCGACTTTGTTTACTATCGTTGGAATCTGACAAAATTTTCTGTCCGAGTTCTTAATTCTTTTAAGAATTAAGTGCTGCGCACTGTACTTGATTTTAGTGAATAATTCATGCGACAACAGCCTTCATTCTTATTATGGTCTAGTGCCACGTGGCGTGGCGTCCTCACGTGCTCACGCCACGTGGCACTACGCCACGCTTAACGCGTTGATTGTCGAATGTGAATTCTTAAGAATTTTACAGAAGCAATATAGGGTAAATGTACCTATTACAGCGGGTGTACGTTTTACTGCGGTACTTTTTCCCAATGAGATTAAAATACGTAAAAATAAATATTTTGTCCCGAATAAATTTGTACAATTCAATGAGAATGTATTCTCGTTGGCAAGACAAATGAAATCAGGATGCGAAAAAACATAGTTTATAGGTAAAACTATTTTTCTTCTATCTCGTTCACCAAAGGGTTGGAAAGGACCATAGGAAGAAGAATTGAGGAAGACAAAGGAATTTACATTTAAGTAAAAAGGAATTACAATTCTCTCTCTCTCTCTCTCTCTCTCTCTCTCTCTCTCTCTCCCTCTGTACATCCATTTCGAAAAGAATTTCGCCGCTGGGGATAAAACGGCTCTGTTTCTCATTACGAAATGTATATCGGTGGTTTAATATGCATGGAGTCGCACAAGTCTCGAGTTTCCTGGAGATTTAAGTTCGTCGGATTCCGCAGCTTCGTTTCTCCGAACGTTCTTCAGAACTTCGTCACGCCGAATTAATCCTGAGTGTCTCATCACCTAGGAGAGACCGGGTTCTAATTAGGGAATCTGTTTTATGGCGACGTTCGTGGTGCCATGTGCGCCGCGACGCTTTCTTTCGTTTCCTTTCCGACGATTCAGCTTGTAAATACACGTACGCGCGCACATGCACACGAATGCCGACACGTGTACCGGACGATTCTTCGCGCTTTTGCCGTGCGTAATTCTAATAATAGTGATTGGCCCAGTTGCGCGACGTGGCGCCGGAAGGTGTTCGCCGTATTTTAAAATAGTCTTCGCGACCGTCAACCCGATTACCATAATTCGGAAAATGTGGGTGTCAGTGAAGCGGTCTGCCGGAAGCGCCAGATGACTTGAAGAAGCCTCGTTTGTCTCTGAAAAAAGCAGACACATAATTCAATAATACTGAAGAACATAATTCATGTCAATGCGCGCACGCGCACACACACACACACACACACACACACACGCACAGTCGGACATATAACTCTTTATTCACTCTTCAGAGGAGAGCAACTACTTAAAAAGAGGATCGAACTATCTGCATTTGTTTTAGAAGTTGAAACAGTTGCTTTACTAGATGACGTCAAAAAGAAATTGGGTCTAGGAGGATAAGCATGGTCCAGCGGCCCCACCCACAATTTTTATTGATATCGTGTGGAAAACCATGGTTTTAGGTTGAAAGACAAGCCGCTAACCCTCCATCTAAGGATGCTATGAGGGTAAATACTCTGAAGTGTATCATTTTTTTTCTCGGTTGTTAATTAAGATATTCAGATGAAAAAAAAACGAGAATATTCGAACTTGCCTCTTTCATATCACATTTTTTTTGCACAATTGTGATCAAATTATTAAGGGTAGAAAAAATCATTTAATATTTTACGAGTGGGAATTGCAAGCAACCCTTCGATTGACCACTTCCAAAAAATTCAAGAACAATGTTCTGTTACCTATCTAATATATACAAAAGTTTCAAGATGATGATAATAATAATAATAATAATAATAATAATTTTGTTTCTAATAGAATACTATATTGCTTTCTTCAGAAAAATAATATCAGGTACTGAGTGAGACATATCGAAAAAGGTGCAACGTGATATTATTTATGAGTTGATTAAAGATAAATCGTTAGCTTACGACGATCTGCATCAACCGACGGCCGATAGCCAGCAGCCGCTGATTGTGAGCAGCGTTGCTTGCAATTCCCACCCCCAAAAAATTAAATGATTTTATTCTACTTAGAATTTTAGGGTTCATCTTTCAACTAAAATCATTGTTTTCTACACAATACCAATAAAAATTGTGGTTGGGCCGCTGGACCGTGCTTATCCTCCTAGACCCAAAGGGTCTAAACATTTCATTTGAAAATGCTGTTGTTCATCAGTTCCATTCTATCAAAATGCTTTAAAAATAAAATCAATGTCTACGCGGCTCCCGAATCTTGGAACGAATTCGGCAATTTTTATTTTGCATAAAAGTCATACATATAGGACAGTCGCCGATGGTGTGAGTTGACGAATGAGGGTGCAACGACGAAAGTTGACGCAACCAAAGTCGAAGGATGAGCGGAATGGAGAAAGTTGGTTGGAAAATAGTCTGGGGAAGTTCGCTCGATGTCGTTGGCTCGCTAAAAGGCGATCCAAATAGAGGCGAGCACCTTATAATTCACCTTGCAAACTCGACCACATAAACGAAGCGATCCAAGGTGGTGTTTCCAGAGAACCGTCCGGGTGTTGCATCGATCTTCACCCTCTTTAGATCGCCGGCGCGTCTTTAGCCACCGGTCGTCGATTAATCAATCGGCCCTTTTACCCTCGATTAGTTCGGGTTCGCTCGTATTTTCCTCGAAAATGAGCCCTGGATCGGACGTGGCTTAAAAACGTCGAGACTGTCTACAGATACAGATGCGTCGTGCGCCACCCTCGCAACTCTCATTGTCCGCGGGCTTGTGCGCACAGGTGTTTAGTCGGCGCGAGCCACATGTACCTGACACCTGTTGACTCCGGAACGAAACGAAAGCGCCGGGAAAATAAGACGTCAGTCACGGATGTAACGGCACGTACGAATTACGATCGTCTCGTCGTTCGCTCTTTTACGATCCCCTCGGGGCTCACACCTTTCATGCACGCTCGACGACATAATTCCGGCTTCGTTTCAACCCTGTATTCAATTTTCCAGCCCCTAACGCGTCGATCTCAAGTCTTGCACTTTTTTGATCGTAACACTTTATCTACCGGAAATTAACATTCCACATCGGTCATACATGACCGACAGAATTTTAAAAAGAACAATTCAATAGGTGTCTGGAAAAAGGGCTCTGGTCAGGTTTTTTAAATTTGATAAGGGCACAATTAGGAGAACTTATTGTTCTTTAACATTTAATAGAACAAACCGTAAAAAAGTCTCAGTTTTCAGTCTTTTTCTTTTATTGTTATTAATGTTATTTTATTATCTATAAATTTAGAAAACCCTTATATAAAATAAGTCCTACTTCGTGGCACCCATTTAATTTTCTAAGAATAGAAATGAGCGTGCAAGCGAGTTGGGGAGATGCTTATTGGTTTAGATCGCGAATGGGCTTTTCAATCAGAGACGTCGTTTTGTCTGATTTGCAGAATATGGGGATCAAGGATGAGTTTCATCAGAGGAACATTTTGGCCTGTATCGAGGAACTTGTTCAGCCAGTGCCGTCTTTACCGGAGGGGGCGAGTACGACAGTTATGCCAACCACGACCATCGTGTCCACGACCAGCGATTCCATAGGTGGCGAGACCGTGACCACCAGCAACCCGCACCCGCACCCGCACCCGCACACCCTCATGCCACAGAGCTTCAGCGTGCTGGAGAAGTGCGACAAGTGCCATAAATATCTCAGAGGCCTACTGCATCAAGGTTTCCTCTGTCTGGGTACGTACCGCCATGATTATTCCTGGATCACCAGTCTGCGGAGCTTTATCCAAAAGAAACGTTTTCTCCGTCAAAAACATGACCGATAGAAGAAGAAAACTCGAGACCAGCAAACACGCATTTCTTCTTCGAATTGTTCCAACTATGCGGTGCTACAATCTTCTTAAAACCATGAGCGTTTTGTTACATTACATGATGTTAACAAGGAAATCATTGTGGCTAGCTAGTTAATGTGTATGCTTATGTATTAATAACTCTATGGTTTACTAATGTAAACTCCTCAAAAGGATTAAGGGATCACTTGTGCGAATCCGAAAAATTGATCCCACTTTACGTGATCATAACTTGGTCAAAAATTGCCGTATCGACATCGTTAAACAATTTTTCGGGTTCGCACAGGTGAGCCCTTAATGCTTTTCAGGAGTGTATTTCACTGACCCATTTATATCAAAGATGCATAAAATCCGCAGTCTAATCACTGCAGATCTCGATGCATTTATAGTACAATTGAATAGACGAAATTCAAAATTGTTGGAAAATTTGACGAATTGAAGATTTCAATATATGATTTCTTCTCTATTAAAATCCTTAAGGGAAAATGTAACATTCAATTTAGTTCCTATTTCTTGCAATCGATGCAGACAATTTTTATTTTGCATAAAGATCCGCAGTCTACTCGTCACATATTTTGTCGTCATGTCGGCATGTTCTGTTAGTTTTAATCGATAAACATTCAAGAGGGTCGTCGGAATGTTCCATTTGAAGGCTGAAGGCAGTGCATGTTTTGCATGAATAAAATTTTTCTGAAGCCGGTACAAGTAAATCAATTTTTCTTGTACTTGGTTCTGTAGAAAGGTTTAAAAGAATGCACCAGCGAGGCTGAATATATGCGCCCGTAGCAACCAGAAGATCAAGTCTCTACAACAAGCGCACGAGATGAACTTGATGAAAGAAGAAACCATCCTGAGGAGTTACTTCTTCTCCAAGATTAATTCCAAGTACTCCACCAGAGACATTTTTTCAGTCCGACTATAGTACCTACGTGTCTACCACGCGATGCTAGGGTTAGGGTGGCTTAAGCCGTCGTATCGCTTCGTCTGCGATATGGATTACCGCGAAAATCCTTCGTGGCTTCGAAGCGACGATAAAGTTCCGAGTTTCGGCGATTAAGGTTTCCACAGTGCGCTCTCGTGGAGCTCGCGATGCCTACCGATATTTGGCTAGCTTTCTTCGAGTTCACTTTTCGTATCGCGACCAAAACCGGAACAGTACGGATTATTGTATTCCAAATCGAAAATAGTTTAACTTTGGATAGTCTTCTTTGACAATTCCGATTTTTTCCCGACAAAAAAAACCAGGTAACCAATTCTCCCGAAATTTTTCGGCTGTGTTAGTGCATCATCGAAGCATCAACTGAATTTTTTTTCTCCACAGGGAAATAAGCATCATTATCGCAATAAAGATCCTAACTGTTTGGGGCGTGGCGTAAAGTAGATTTCTGTCGACGCACAAAACAGTTTATATTTATTCGGATCTAGAAAACTAATAATAACTCGTTTGACTAGATATCAATTCTGGTTACAAAGACAAGTGTGTCGAACAAGTATAGCCAGTTTCGAATGAATTCGTCCAGTAGATCTTCAGATACTAGCTGCGTTGCTCGAATTTCAAGCCTTCGCAACATTGTCAATATTTAGACTTGGAGGATAACATTCACGACACAGATTCCATAAATCCTGTTCTTCGAGAAGATGCGAAAGAAAAAAAAAACACAGTTGGTTGTTTAAAATGTCTGACCTGACACTCGCAGACAGCGCAGCGTCAGCGGTGCGATAGGCCGAGTCCTCGATTTATCGAATCAATAAATAATGTTGTGCCACGTGTGCACCAACCTGACAAGCTTGTTCTGGATTCATACTAATCGTTACTAATTTTCTGTATCAGATTGCGGCCTGGTGGCGCACAGGACGTGTTCAGCGACGGGCTTGCCGGCGAACTGCGTGCCAGTCGACGCGGAAAATCCAATCAGTAGATTTACTCCAGGTAAGTCTCGTTACGCTGTTTATGGTCCCATGGACCCTCACGCACCACTCGCGAGGCACGCATGTGCTCGCACGCGCGTGTACAGTTTCATAATGAAGACATTGATACGTGGCCGCAACGCACACCCATCTACTTCCTCGGGGCGCGTTAATCAACAGAACACGGAAACGGTTTAAAAATTCAGATGTCTTTTAACCGCGGCCGTCCCCGGATTGCATCAGAAACGTGTTCGCTGACGCCGGAGAACCGTTTTGCAATCGTAGACACGCTTATGAAGTCTCCGGCAAGGACGCATAAGCGCTCGACGTGTCGCGTTCACGTTGCTGCTGCTCGCTCCGATATCTAAATAATTAAATATTCATGCGCGCATTTCCATTATCGCGTTCAATCGCTGCACAGAGATGATCGAACCCCTCGACAAAGAAAACACCACGAAAAAGACCAGGAGTGCAGCTTTTTAAGCTTCCCTCCTTATAACGTCTTCTTGGTCGCTCCGCCTTTATCCCCAACATTCCCGTTACGGCCAGTGGCGCTGTCCCTTCACTCCACCCACCAGACATCAGTTAGTCCACAGTCCACAGTCAATAGGAAACAGCCTCCGTTACTCTCTAACGTCGCGTTTTGGTATTACGTAGATCGTTCTCGATGCTCTGTATCTGTGAAACTGAAAATAGCAGAGCATTATATGTATTATGGTGTACTGTGTATTATGTACAACAGAGTTGAGCATTAATCGATTAAAATATTAATCATGATTGATTGCTTAATGTGTACGATTAAAAACAGAAGTCATCGAAAAATCGACGATTGGATTAATCGATTGATGAAGTTAATTAAAAGAATCGTTGATTAAAAGAAGAAGTCGAAAAAAAAACATAACAGCACGTAAACAGAGTTTGTATTATATGTATACATATAGACTATAGACCAAATGTTGGTACAACTAAATTCACATTTTTTTCAGTATTCATACAATTTTGATTCTGTATTTGATTTCGAAATTTCAGCAGGTAATCATTCATCAATTATCCGATTGACGATTAATAATCCTTAATCGCAATTAACGATTGAAGTAGAAATTTAATCGTTGACTGCGATTAACGATCCAAGTAGAAATTTAGTCGTCAGTCGTTGATTAAAGTTTTGCCCAACTCTGATGTATTATACAATGTACACTCTTTTCTCTGTTTGTATTCTGTAATAGTGTCTCTGTTAAACGTTTGCTAATGTCAGTTTTTAACTGATTTCTTCGTTTTCGCATATACACATTTATTGAGAAAACTGAATATTCAACACATGAATATGAATACAGATTTGGTATTTATAATACAATATATTTATATATATGTAAATCAAATTAAACTGTAAAAAGAGCTTCAGACTTGGTCTTCTGCACAGAAGAGATCACATGTATCATCTATCACGCTGAAAATCAAATGAAGCTTGTTTTTCTTCGCTGTTAGTCAACGATCGAGTGGGGACCGCGGCGCACACGTGCGGCGAACGATATAGTTACGCGTGAACAAAAAGAAATGAAGAACCGAAGACGTGTCATTTTCTGATAATAATACTGACCATCATTGCCCGCTGACCGCGATTACTCTATTCTCCCTTGATACCGTGGTTTCTCATATCGGATCGGTTTTCGGGCGCTCGCCATCCGCCCACGTGGCTGCTGCTCGATTAGGCAGAGCGGCGCTCGGTGCGGCGTGCTTGGTTGTCCGTGAAGGTAGACAGTTTTCCGAGAAATTACGCGGCTAGTCTCGGAACAGTGGTTTGTCGAGGCAGACGACTATAATCGATAAAGCCAACTCAGCTCTTGCCTCCGCCACTCCGCTCCTATCCGCTCGTTCGCTCGTTCGCTCGTTCGCTCGGGGATCTATTCCACGCTCGCTCTCGCTTCGACGAGCTTCATTAGCTCGGTGGCCACCGCGTCGATGTCGGAGCGGGATGCGCAGCACAAAGCTCGATTTTTCAAAAAATGGGACAAAAATCAGTATCACTTGGAATAAATCATTTGAATAATAAACGTTAAAAAGATACTATTCTATTTGTCTGGATCTCTTCGAAATAACCATATCTTATTGTTAGTGTAATGGAACACTGCTAAACAATCTTCTAAAAATATCACTTTTCATTTCATCTTTGATTCGATTGAATCAAATAATTCGTATTCTCCAATATCCGATTTATGTCGTGTGCTAAAACACAATTTCGAAAGCGAACGCAACTTTAGTCAGTCAACTAGAAAAATGAGCATATCGACATTTAATAATTGTATTAGTTACTCCGATAACTTGAGGTGAAATAGCGAGCTCTAATAAAAACGTGGTAAAATACTCCGAGAACACTTCTGAAATAGTTTTCTTATAACATATTTGTCCCATTGTTCGTGTTTATCGATGACTACGCGGCCACGTGCGCGCAGAATCGCCGTAGCTCACAGCGTCAATGGTCAGGGCCGATTCGCGTACACGCACGCGTTTCATTTGCAAAATTTGCCGACGGACAGACGGTGATCAGAGCACCACGTTTTCCCGAGGTCTCAGACTTCCACTGTAGTTCGGGGAAGTAAATTCATCGATCGTCACTTCGAACTTGATTGGTAGACAGCGGATGTGCAGAAAAATAACGTTCTATGCATTAATTGTGGGAAATTCGGTCTGACTGGAAACATTTCTCTTACTTTCCTTTCTTGTCTGCAGTTAGCTGCAACTATCGTGTTGATATCGTTCGATTTCTTTTGTCTCGCTACTCTTGTGACGCTTGAACAGGTACGATTTTATAAAATAATTGATTTGCTTGGTGTTGGCATTGTTGGCATCAGGGTCTAAGATCGTATCCATTCATTTTTCTCATAAATGCATAGAATTTATCGTCCATTTGTTGGGGATATCGAACTTGATTGATAGACAGAGGATCTTTATGTAACATGCTCGATTTTTCTGTATAAGGGTGTGCGATTCGAACCACTAATTTTACAATTAGTCATAGATGCATAAAATCCGCAGTCTATTCGTTAGGGACACTCGATCTTCTCAGTAGACCGCTCATGTCAGCCCTTTCATTTCATCAAGAAATTTGACCATCCTTGTCGGCCCTTTCACTTGATCGAAGTTACGAACCTTGTGAAACCTTCCATCCGAGAATATCAAAATTTCGAAATGTAGCTGCACCTACAAAATTTCGATCGAACTTTCAGCCATCTATTTGTGTATATAAATTCTACAAAGCATACCTAATTACTAGACAGCGGATCTTTATGAAAAATAAAAATTTTCTACCCGAATTACAGTAAACTAGACCGACATAGAAATTTATTCTCTTTTGTAATATTTTTAATAAGTTGAAAATAATATAAAATAAAAGTATTTTTAAATTCCTCTAATGTTTTTACTGTTTGCAATTGCATCTCCTCATTTTCTCATAAATGCATAGACTCCACTGGCTTCTCGTTACTGCGGTTTTCTTTTATTCAGTAAAGAAAAGAAGGCAACAAGGGACGACAAAAGGTTGGTCTATGTTGCTTCAGTGTGGAGTCAGATTAAGACAATACATACTTCACTGTAAATGCTAGGTAGGTTTAGCCCTTTGCAGTCGGAGCTATTCTAACTCGAAAATTAAACATTTCTTGCGACCTAAAATAATTTCATTTTATAGATATGAGATTATAGAATACCTCATGGAATACTTAAATATTTAGTAATTGATTAGATACCAACATATTTAATAATGTAAACAATATTTTGAATAATGGTTGAGCAATTTTTAGTGGTGATTCCAACTCGCCGCTCGAGTGCTAAGGGTTAGTATTTAAAAAAGAATAAGGCTCTACGGTCCATACGGGATATGGAGCAGCGTCCAGAGTCCAGACACCGGACCGTCCTTTTCTACGTTATTTCGTTTGGTGGTCAGCTGGACGACTGTGACAAATATCGAGTTTCCGTAGCGTGACCTCGATCGAGGCACCGCACCGTCGCCATTAAATTCATATGTGTACAGTGTACGGGATCGCTTTTGATTCGGGCCTTTTTGTCCTGTGGCTCCGGCGTCGCCTCGAGCTAGTCGAAGACACGGTCACGAAGAAACAAGACGTTGCTGTCACGACCGTAAAAATAAATTTCTCTCTCCTTTCCCCGTCGTGTCCCCCCTCCCCCACGATTCTACGCCCTCTTCGCTCCCTCTCCCCATTACGTCGCGTTTCTCTCTCTCTCTCTCTCTCTCTCTCTCTCTCTCTCTCTCTCTCTCTCTCCATCCTCGGTCTCCTTTTTATGATGCATGCGTGCATGCCTTTGATTGTACAAGTGTCGGCGTGTACGGCGGCACACTCGCGACGAGTCGATTCAAGTTGCAAAATTATCTTCGCGATGTTCGCACTGTTTCGCGACGAGACGAAGACTCCTCCTGGACCAACACTGATTTTCATCGGCTATCTGCGGCGTGAGTGATGTTCGTTCCCGACGTTGTGCTCAGTTTTCGACGAGGAGACTTGTTTTGCGCGAGGCGGATTTTAATTGGTGCGAAAGAAACACGTGCCGAATCCATTAGGAATATCGAAGAGGTTTGCCATAATGTCTTCTTTAATGCTAAACCTGGTCAAGTGACCGGTCTCAGGTTTTTATTTGAAAGTTGTTCGACTTGTATGAAATGATTGAATGAACCGGAGTGTGTGTTTGATCATGGCCCGCTGTTTCCACTTGATGCAATCGCGAATATACACGCGGTACATTTTTAATGTCGGTTTGTTTTGAAGTGGAGGTTCGTGTAGAAAAATGACAGCCCGTATTTATTATCTTTTCGTGTAGATTTACCCCTTTTCAGGGTGTACCATCAGATTGAGGACATAGTGGCACAGTGACGCGTTGTCACGCTATCTCGTATAGTCATTTAGCATTTTTATGTTGCAGCACGTTAGGTACATTATTTTATGTTTGATACAGGAGAGGGATCATTTGTTATTTTCTTTGTGATTTCCTGAACCATTTAGCTGGCCCATGTTCGACAGTCATCCATTTTCCATTCCGATGAAAGACACTTCACTTTACTTCCGATATAGCGAATTTACTATTGGGGTTGAACTGTGTCAACGCGAGTCGCGCGCGGAGACGGAGAAAGGCCGCCAAGGGCCAGATTAAAGTTTTAAGAGAAACCGTGACGGGGAAAGAAATCTTGCCGGAAGTAGTAACAGTCGTCGCGGAGGAGCATATTGACCCGGTTCGCCCTTACCCGTTCTAGAAGGGGCCATCGATTCACCCTCGAGAACTTCCCGGAATGTCCTGTCGCGTTGCGGAATTGCAGAAAATGTAACGCACTACCTCGCGCCTCTCCTTATTTTCATCCTAGTTCAGAGGGAAAGAGGAATCATTTCCCTGTCGCGGTAGAGCATGCTTACTCTCCCAGCGAGACAGAAAGAAATAAAGAGGAAAGGAAAATAAAGACAGTCACTCACGATTTTACGTGAGTCCGAGCGTCTGGAATGTGTCTGTGAGATGTCAGACATTTTTCTCCTCGGTATGTCCATAAAAACCGACGAATCTCTTGCAGATGGCCTCTCGTTCTCTTTCGTCTTCGGTTTTCTACTGCTCAAGGTTTAGAAAGAAAGAAAGAGAGAGAGAGAGGGAGAGAGAGAGAGAGAGAGAGAGAGAGAGAGAGAATGTTCCGTTTACACGTTCGATTAATTTCGTCGCGCTATTATTTTCCTCGGTGGGGTCAACGACTCCCGCGCACACCTGTTCGCACACATGATTTTTCTCTATCTCCCATGTCTTCTTCAATATTATCGCCGCTATCTTCCGCGATTGTTCCCGTTCGATTTCGCATTTTTTCTTGCAACAGACTTTTCATATTGCCCGACTTTTGTGGAAAGACATGTATCTTCAACCGCCTCATAAATCGTGCGGATCAAAGTTTAAACAACCCCCTGTAGGCAATAGGAGGGTATATAATAGGAGAGTTCCTATTAATTTTCAATAATCGTGTTAATAGAATGCGAAGGATCAAAATTGATGGTCAAGTTTGACGAGAAAAGTTGTAACACCTACACATGAACGACATGGCAAGTAAAGGGAAAGGGTTAAGGGTGTTTATTCTCGCGTTACCCTAATATATAGCTTGTCCCATGAAAGTGGACATCGCGGAAAATGTTCTAACACGCTCGCATCTAGACCGATCGAGGTTCGCGCATAGTCATCAGCGGGACAAATGAAAGTTTTCATCGGTCGTCGGAAAATTCTCACGCGACGTCTGCGCAAAAGACGCGTCGCGCGTCGGCGGATTCCTCGGCCACAGAGGTCGTGGCGATAAATAAAACAGTGAAAGGTAGAACTGAACGCGGCTCTTCTTTTGTTCATTCCTTTCGCCACCTTGATTCGCGAATCCGTCGGGTCGTGGACACGGTCTTTAACTGCGATCTCTTCAACCCTCGCCCGTCTCTCCCGGCGATTTAACACGAGTTTTCACGGATGCTGTGTGAACTTCTGCACATCATCTTATCGTAATTGTCCAGAACGACGTGAGTAATCCCATTTTCACCCCCTGCCTTACAGTGACGAGACTTACACCGAATGTTCAACGAGTATTTATGATATTCATTTCTTTCAAATCGTAATGCAATCAGTTTTTTTTATTTATTATTAAAGTGAAGTAAGTCGTGCCTTCTTTCTTCGAGATGTCTAGATTTTTGCGTCTGATTTGACAAAAAACTATTTTATCATGATAACTGGACTGCGAATTTTATGGATTTATGATAGAAGTGAAAACTTAAAAAGATTTAAGGACGTCGGTGTATTAATTTCGGTCTAATAAGATAGTTAAATGATGAAAACATTTTTTACTTTGCATAAAGATCCGCAGTCTAATGATAACATGTTATATATCATTTTTCACTTGATTATATAAATTATTAGCAAAACCAATCGACGTAATTAGCGAAACGATCAATTTGTTTGAAATTTTTACTTATGCCACTTTCACGTAGCTTTGCAATAAATATAAATTTTAAGAAAGAAATTATGCAGCAAGGAGTTGAGCTGATCTCATCCGTACAAAGTTAATTACATATTCCCATTAACATCGGATCGATATCCCTACGATTGTGTGCCAATCTGACATCGGGGAACAGATTAACTTCTTCACGGACGAATTTTTCAAATGAAAAAAGAACGATTTAACTGATTGTTTGCTTGACTTGGTTTTTAAAGAAGCAAAAGCACACAGCCGTCCACTGCTTGAGTTTAATTGCTTCATCAACCGCAAGTCTCGACAATAAAGATTGTCTCGAAGCGCGTAAGTCATTTCCAGAGAAAAATGTACATACACTGATTGGTCACTGAGCCATTCACACATGTGTCAGCGTCCCTGAAGAGGTTAAGCTATATAAAATAAGGAACGGCTGGGGGTTAAATGCCCGACATACACCGACGTTCCTGACGAACAACTTGGAACGCATAAAAGTAAACCGCCCCTTCCCCTTCTTTCATTGATCTCCCTCTTTCTCTCTTTCTCTCTTTCTCTCTTTCTCTCTTTCTCTCTTTCTCTCTTTCTCTCTTGTACTCTCTATTCCGTTCGGTTTTATTCCCTCGTTGCCACGATCCTCTCGCGTTCACGCTCGAGGCAGTGACGATCATTTGATTGCCGTTTGCAGTATTCGGGCTCGGGCTGTGCGCGCAATTCGACATCGCTGCACGTGCTGCACCGGTCCTGGTCGAACGATGCACCCGCGCCATCGAGGAGAAGGCGTTCGCTGACAGCACCCTGGATCTGTACAAAGTCTACCACAGCAGTCCTCCTAACGAACAAACACTGGAGCTGCGACAGAAATTGAACGAAGGTAATTGACCAAATCCCTGATTGGTTGGCCGCGGAAATAGCCAGAGATAAATTTGAGAATTTGGACCAGATTTTCCGGGGATCTTTAAACGAGGCCGGGATAATTAATTGGGGAATAATTGTAAGAAATGCCACGAATCTTTAGCAGCTGAGACTGTTCAGTAAGATTAGGTTAATGATTTATTCAGTTTTGGGATTACATTTTCTACGAGCTTGAAATGGCTGGAGTTGGTCCAAGTAGTCTTAAAGCTTTAAACAATTCTCATTCTGTTTCAGATGTGTGCAACGCCGATTTGAACTCCCACACACCCCAGTGCATCGCGAGCGTCCTCAAGAAGTTTTTGCGTGAGCTGCCGGATCCTGTGATTCCTGTACTGTTTTACGATAGGTTTATAGAAGCATCGAGTAAGTAACAGTAAAATGTAAAAACCAATATATAGAAATGTAATAGGTGAACATTGTACAATCGAATCTGCTGAAACAACATCCTTTTTAACATCCAGTAATATTCAGTTCAAATTGTATACCATCTGTGTGAAGGATATTAGATATACAATACAATTAAATTGTGGGTGTGGGTTAGGTTTAGATTCAGACTGAAATTATTCGAGTGTAGTAAAATGTTAACATTCACATAGAAATATAGGTAAACATTGCATAGCCAAATCTGATCAGGAAACAAATTTGAAGATCCAGTGATGCTCAGTGCAAATTGTATCCTACCATCTGTGAAGGATTAAATGTATTAAATTATAGAAGCTACTATATTCTACGAAAAGTAGGAACCCGTCATTTCGAAGCTTCTAGCAGTTCTAGTATTAATATCCGCCGCGCGGTTCGGCCGGTGGAATTCTTTAGCATAGAAATGCAAAAGAACTACGGTCGAGCGCAAGGGTCGCAAGCGACCCGGAACCGTCGCGTCGGCACGAGGGTCGGTAGCCTAAATTGGCTCTGTATGTTTTAGATGTAAGGAACGACGAACAGTGTGCGTCGCGTTTGACGCAGCTGGTCGACGAGCTTCCACACCAACATCGCAGCACCCTGTTCCACTTGATGGCTCACTTCTGTCGGATTTGCCAGTTGCAGCACGGAAGAGGATACACGGAACCGCCCACGATCCTGACTCAGGTCCTATGCCATATTTTCCTCAGGCCGCCTTGGGAACGGATCGTGTAAGTCTCCGTTAAAATTTACCTCGGAACAAACTAGAATCGAAATCATTTTTACCATTGTCTTGTATTTTATCTTTCTTTGTTGTTGCAGTCAAATAGTGCATAATATCGAAGCTCACATACGGATAATGGAGATACTGTTGCTGCACGGCGACTGGAACGAGAAATTGCCACAATTTGCTAGCCCACCGCAGTTACCTCCTCGGAAAGTCTCCAGGCCGCAGTTTGCGGTTCTGGATCCGTTCTCCATGCTCGAAGACGACAGCTCTATGGATCGGTCCGTGTCGGGTTTGGAGAACAAGGAACAACAACAGCAACAGCAACAGCAGCACAGGTGGATTACCTATTTTTATACTGATTTGCGCTATTGGGAGCTGAGAAGACGGCAGGCTGCTATGACCGGATTTCCTTCGTTAGAACCTATTATGTAGAATTTACACTATCGATACCATTCGTAAAGACATAGGGCTTAATTCTTTACACTCTGCGGCTTCAGATCAACTGTGTCAGCAACTCGAAGATATTTATTTATTTATTACTAGACTGCGGAAACAAATCCGTTGAACCCTGTAAGTCCATATCTGCCAGTATCTCCTAGTTGACGATTATATTTGCAAAATGTTCCTTTAGTCAACCATCTGTCTTCTTTTGTCAAGCATCTTTTCGGCTCATAACAGTACTCGACGTTTCTCTCGGCAGGCCTCGCACGCTCCAGGAGGCAGAATGGTACTGGGGAGATATAACGAGGGACGAGGTGAACGAGAAGATGATCGACTCCCCTGATGGCACCTTCCTAGTCCGCGAGGCCTCTTCGAAAGGCGGAGAGTACACTCTAACATTGCGTAAAGGCGGGACCAACAAGCTCATCAAAATCTGTCAACGCAATGGCAAGTTCGGCTTCTCGGAGCCGTACAATTTCCATTCCGTGATCGAGCTGGTGGATCATTATAGGAATTGCTCCCTGTCGCAGTATAATTCCACACTGGACATTAAACTGCTATACCCTATCTCCCGGTTTCAACAGGTAATTCTTTCTTTCCGTCCGATTATCATTACTAGAACGGGTAGTCTGCAAAATCATCGAGTTTTGCGTTTATAATCGTGTAGATCCCTTCAAAGGAAAAAGTTACCTCGAATGAACTCGTTGCATGGTAAAGTCCATTTCTAAAAATTTGTAGGATACGCCTTTCTTCCAGACATTCATTCGATTATATTCTGCTTTGAATTGAGTTTTCGCCTGAATGCTGAATCGACTGTTTTTGTGCATGACAATCAGGATGACGAGATCGCGAGCACTACCGACATGACGAACGTCATCCAGAAGTTCGTCGAGCTGGACAAGGACACGTCGCACGCGTTAACGGAGTACAAAGAGTATTCGGAACAGTACAATAGGACCTCGTTTGAGGTGCAGCTGAAGCGGCAGGCGCTCGAAGCTTTCACAGAGGCCATCAAGATGTTCGAGGATCAGATGAAACTGCAGGAAAAGTTCCAGAAGGAAGCTCAACCCCACGAAATATCAACGTGAGTGGATGCTTCGAATAATCAACGTCTTGCAATTAACACGTTCACTGCTACGTTGATCATAACTAAACTGTGAATTACAATAAACAGGAGCCAAAAAAGGATTTCTTTCTCCTTTTAATAATTTTTATAAGCTTGGAATAATACGTTGATACCTTTAAACTCTTGTAATCTATCTCCTGATTCACATTACAGCCACTCATTTTTACCAAAAAAATACATAAAGGTCCGCGCTTTATTTTAGTGATAAACTTAAACTTCGTAACTTCGGTCACAGTATCTTCATTGCTCTCAGATATTGTGGGACTCTTTTCCTGGTCCTTCAGCAGTGAACGTGTTAATTTTATGCGATGAGGACAAATACCCAAACAACATGTTATCACGATTGTCAATTTGATTGCAGCTTAACCGATAACGCAGAATTGTTGAAACAAAGACTGAAATGCTTAGAAGATAGCAAGGAACAGTTGGATCGTAGTTTAAAGGAGCAAATCGCTTACAATAGAACATTGGAGAGGGAGATGCAGAAATTGAAACCGGAAATTCTCCAGCTTGTGCGGCAAAGGGAGAAGCATCATGTGTATGTATATTTCGATACCATCGCGTCTCCATCAACCGAAAAACGGAGTGAAACAGAAACAGAAAGAAAGAAAAAGAAATAATTCTTTACCGAGGCTACAGTGTTTTACGAGCGTTCTATTTTCGTCTTACAGATGGCTGAAGAAGAACGGCATGAAGCAAAACAAAATAAACCAGCTCGTGTCGAACCATTCGGTCTCGGATTCGGTGTTAGGCGATGCGGGTTACGGGGATCTTCAAGAGGTTGACCTTGACGTTCATTCCGATGAGAAATCGTGGCTTTCTCTCGACTGTTCCCGTACAGAAGCAGACCGTACACTGGCTGACCGGCCGGATGGCACCTTCCTCGTTCGGACATCAAGGACTGGACAGTATGCGTTATCAATCATGTATGTATTTACACGTTTCTTCGCAATTTTAGGGAGTAAACAAAATATTGTATAAACTAGAACGTAAACTGGTATATCCTACCTTTGAGAACTCATCTGACGACCCCTTTTAAATTCCTCCATTCAAACCCGTCGAACGATGAGAACGCCACCCTCTATATCCCTACGTTTGGCAATATGTTTTTCCTTTTCAGGTGCAATGGCACCGTGAATCATTGCATAATCTACGGCACGGAGCGCGGGTATGGGTTCGCGGAGCCGTACAACATCCACAAGAGTTTGAGACACTTGGTGCTACATTACGCTCAGAACTCGCTGGAGGAACACAACGAGAGCCTAAACACGACACTCGCGTACCCGGCGTTCGCCCCGTCGGCAGCGCTGGCGCAGTTGCAGATGCAGCTTCAGATGCAGATCCGCCCACAGAACCAACTGCAGTTCTCACACTCCCTCGAGAACCAGCATTACAACATGCCGCACACGTAAGACCGCCGCCCGTTTCTCGGCCACACCGTGATCATTCTCCGAGAGCGTTACAGGGCGCGTACGCGCGAGCGGGTCTTCGCGGATACACCGAAATTCGCGCGGACCATCTTCGCAAAACGATGTTCCCGAACCACACTTTTGTCACGGATTTCCTAAGTTCCCTACAACACGTGATCGCATAATATTCACGGGAGATCGACGATTGATCGTTCCGCTTTTGTAATTGTGAAGAGACGTTTCTCTTCTGGGAACTCCGTCGTATTCAGAGAGCGAGAGAGAGAGAGAGAGAGAGAGAGAGAGAGAGAGAGAGAGAGAGAGAGAGAGAGAGAGCAGAAATGTTTATGTTAAGTCCTCGGAAACTGTACACAGTGATAAATTGCATGCGTATGTAAGGAGTTGCGGATTCCGATCGACAAAACCCACGGCACGTCGCGATTAGGTTTTACAATTAGTCTCTCAGGGTCTGCAGGCCTTCTAAGTGGGTCCTGTCGATTGGAAACTCGACTCCTAAACGTGCACCTACGCGACCATACGGAAGATTGAGTGAGACAAATCACGAGGAAAAGGTGGTTTTTATTCAGTTTGGAGAACCGTTAATCTCCGGGCGCGGTTCTCAGCGTTCAGAATAGCAGAGGCATGTATCTAGTCCTATAGACAGAGTTTAATGGAGGGAGATGTTGGTGGAGGGGGAGGGAGGGAAGGAGGAAAGGAGGGAACGAATCAGAAGTCCGACTCCGCTCAAAAGCTACTTCGAAACTGGCGATCAGGTTGGTTCTATCGTCGATGTACGACGAATCTTCGAGGAACTGAACAAAAAAGGACGTGCTGGCGAACAAATGAGGGGTACTCTTCGCGATTTTCTATATTCATCGGCACATTTTGTACGCGTGCGCGAGCACGCCGCTCGCGTTGCAATGACGGTTGACGAGACAAGATCTTTAAACAGTGATATTAGAGTATAATTAGCAACGTCGCGAGGCGCGCTAGCCGCACGGATGCGCGCGAAACGTTTTTTCTAGCGATTTACAATGATTCTCGTAGCGTAAAGCCGTCGATCCGCCAATTGCGATGAGACGGGAAGGGCCGATTGTCCTTCTCTGTTCTGTTTCTCGGACCTCGCTGGGGTCTCGGGGGTCCTCTTTCCTCTCAATGGGAACCTTGACTATAGTGAACGTCGCAATGAGTGCGCGCGGTGGGCGATTTTTTATACGTTAGATTTCAAAGTGCTGTGCCAGAGGGCTGTACGCGTGTCGCAAGTGGAATTCGGCACGCGGAGAGATTAATTCTCGAGAAGCAAATGTATTTGTCTGTGATTTCGGATTGCCTACGAGGAGGATGATATCGTGTCTATTGTTTTCCAATCGCTTTTTTAAATGATATTCGCGCTTTTGTAGGGAGAAGTTGAGAAAGATAGAATGAGAGAGAGAGAGAGAGAGAGAGAGAGAGAGAGAGGGGGGGGGGGGGGGGGGGGGGGGGTTCGGTGGGGGGGGGGGGGAGAGGGAGTTGCAGTTTCGTTGGCGTTCACGGCGCGAGCGCGCCACAGTCGTTCGTAATTTTATTCGTGTATTTTGTACGTTCGAAACGATCGGTAGTTCTCTTTTATATATCGAAATCTTGGTTACGCGTTGCGGTCCCGTTTCCACAAGGGTGCATTTGTGTTGTAGCTGTTGTAAACGATCGGGGCAACGGTAAGCGTGGGAGCACCTCGAATTGTTTTATAATGGAAGTGTCTACACTGAAGCAATAAGCAGAGAAATGCTTGATGACCAACCGGTGACCAACTTTTATCGCTGCTCAACTTGCAACGTAAACGGCACTCTTTGATAGATTCGTTATCGACTTTGGCTACCGGATGCGCCGAAGTGTCTCGCTGGCGAGAGTTCGGTCCTGAACGCGTTAATCGAAGCCTGATTAGGTCAACGAGTTGCTTGAGCCTGTTTCATGATGCTCGCAGGGTATGTCAATGATAAATGCGAATCGATATACCGCGAATTCTGACGACGTGCGCAATTCAGAGTGGACGTGAAATGATCGTCCTGCATTTATTATTCTTCGCCACCTCTGCGAGACAGTTTGGCTCGTCCTGTACATCCTCGGACGTCGAGTATCAGTCGGAGACCGGATTTTCGTCGCTTGTAAGATCGGAACCCACGCTGCCGTCGAATGATCTCAAAGGCGGCGGCGATCGCTGGTCACGATGACGATCGAGACAACTTCCTCACGAGATTTCGAGTATTGAAAATATTAAAGCACTGGTGATCGTGGGCGATAGACTGTTCGGGAAATTTTGCGTATTACATAGCGGTCGTAATCGCAAAAGTGTACCGGACACGAGTCGCTTACGATCGAGAGCGTCGAGGAATTCATAGATGGAATAAGAAGTTGTTTGGAGGGTGGTTGTGACTCGCGATTTCCGCTACCGTAGTCAGGAAACGAAACGGATGCAAGTCGATTGGTCGAGTGTGAGGAAAAAAGGTCTGGAGGTGTTGAAGGAATCGGGCGCCGCGACGTTGCGCATTCTCTTTATTACGATTAATTATTCTCTATGATTAAAATTTACGTGTTAGAGTTTGTTCGCGCGGATGCATAGGGTGACAGAGAAACGACGAGAATTGACGCGCGCGTTATGGGGGCGGGGAGGGAAGGAGATATTCGGTATCGGAAAGGAAAGGCTCGTTGCTCATCTTAAAGGCTTCGAATTACCGTAGGTTTAGGTAGCTTAGGTTTTTTTTATACGAAAGAGATATTAAGTGCCCTGGCGCCGATAGGCTTTCCAGATTCCGTGTTCGTCCGATCGCGTGCCGGTGCAGTATTCGATCGTTCTTTTCTTCAGAATGTCGTCGGATCGTACGTTTCCGCGACATCTGCGCTATATTTTATCCGAATAGTGGATTCCAATGTCGCTTCCGGTTACGAGCACGGCTCCGCTTGGCCACGCAAGGGCTCGCATGCGCTGGAGGAACGAAAAAGAGGCGGAGCCACGTTGGAATGGAGGTCAGAATTATTTAAATTGTAAGGCGAGCGTGGCGCGGAGCGCTCTTTGCCCTGCGAGTGCTCTTTCTTTCGAGATGAACGTCGTCGAAGGACACTCTCAATTTTGGAAAAGAAAACTGTCTATTCTGCCCCTGCTGTGGGCGCGTGGCTTCGTTCATTTCTATTCCAACGGAGACCCACGGGACAATCTTAATAAATGCTTGGTCTAGTCTATTCTACATCGAAAATTTAGCTGTAAAACAATTTTTTACTCTTATTTTCCTCTCTCATAAGAATCTGCTGGACAGCTACTGATCGAATCTAGGCCAGACATGTGTAAACGTGTGCTGTTTACCCTGGGAGCGCACTGGATTGCCCCATGGGACCCCGTTTCATTTCAGATTATAGAGAATATACATCAAAATTGAGAGTTTTCTACTTGTTTTGTCGTCGAGTGACAAGAGGAGGCGTGGCTCGATTGCCCCCAACTTCTGTAAAGCTCTAACAAAGCCCGACAGGGCAATGTGTGCTCCACCTGCTCCATAAACCACCTGCAAAATAAGGCCAAATTAGGCGCAGCCGAAGTAATTTAATTCGAAAATCTGCAAAATGTATAGCAATATCGAAAGAATATTCGAGAGCTTCTTTGGTTGCGAAGTGCTCAGAAGAGGGGCGTGGCTTGATGGCCTCCGATTTCTGTAAAGCCTCAGCTTTTACCCATGGGGCAGTGCGTGTACCGACTGCCGTGAAGTCGCTGTTCTTTTTCAGAAGAATCCGCAGACAAAGCGGGAAACGGGCAATCCGACGCCGAAAGTGCGATTTTCGCGCGTTACCAAGCTCCAGCGATTAGGGGTTTGCGCGGACACCCCGTTTCGCGATTTCCGCACGCAAGAGACGAGTCGAGTGTCCAACCCTCGACGAGCCGGACGACATTTTTTCTGATCGAAATAAAGACACTGTACACACACGAGCACACTTTGTGGACCCTGGCGTGTTTCTTCGGGCGATTTTCGCACGTGTCTTGATTTTTTCCACGCTTTCACGGGCGGCCATCTTTCTTTCTTCGTCGTTGCCATTGAGCCTCGATGCTCCTCGCCCTTGTTGTCAGAACGTCGCGAGACGTGACGCGTTGCAAACACATCTAAACACACGCATACCCACACATACAGAGGGACGAGTGTGGTATTTATCACACGCAGGTGTACACGCGCAATATACAAATCGAAGATACGAGACGCAAAAAAAAAATATATATATATATATACAGTCGATGCAATCGGAATGTGCGTAGTGAAGAGAACGAAAGAGAGAGAGAGAGCGAGAGAGACAGAGAGAGAGAGGAGTTGAAAGAGTACCAGCGAGAAATACAAAGAAAAGGAAGGGGAAAAATATCTATATATTTTTACTTACTTTGAAAGCAAACCTTTAACTGATTATTTGTAATATTGTAATGGTGGGTGGGAGGAAGGTGCCGACTCATTGACAGTTGGTTGTCCGGGTCCTCGAATGAGATAACAAGCTCAGTGAGTGACAAAGACGACATGTTTATTTACTTTATTTCCGATTCAACTATTGTTACACTAAGATTACCGGCGGTGGTAGCAGCCCAAACGCTGTATATACAAAGAGATACAACTATGTAAAGCCGGTCGCAGACGTTTTGGACTGACTGAGACGGCACACTTTGTAAAAACACTTATCGCTAGGTAGCAATATGAGGAGGCGGGTTGGGTTGGCTGTGTTCGGCCAGTTTCGGAGACAGCGCACAGTGGAACACAGCGATCAAGTTTGCGTCAAAATCAAACAACTTTTGATAGAAATGAGACAGAGCGATGATTTTCGTGCTTACATGAAAGTTGAAATATTGCAGAATAAGGGAAAATAGAGAGATTATGGTACATGAGATTATTGATTTTAACGAAAAAATCTATCTGTACATGGTATTAGATAAAGCAGAATTTTCTTGTAATTCTGCAAGTACAATACAAATTGTCAAAGTTAGAAAACGTTGCTACCATAATCTCTCTATTTTTCCCATATTCTGCAATACTTGAGCATTAATTTGAAAAAATTTCGGTCTATCTGATTTCTATCGAAAGTTCTTTGATTTTGACTGTACGGTGCACAGTGGACTATTTCTGTTAAACAGATGGAATTAATTGAAAAATGTTCATGTCATGAGAATAAGTTAACATTACACATCTTATTGTAAGCTAATACCTGATTGAGACAGGCTGAAAAGGACATAGACTTATATCTGATCTCATTTGTTAAATAAATAATAATCAAGTCTCGTGAAGCAATGTATCGGTCAGATTTTTTCGCGTGTCGAGTGTTAATGCCACGTTCTGTTTCTAAGCGAATATTTTCTTGCCAATTAAGAATGGATTTTTGTAGTACAGGTACAAATAACTTTTATACTTTTACCTCCTACTGAAGTAATTCTCTATTCTATCTCCATTCCATCTAAAAGTTAGTGGTATAATCCAGTAATTTTTTTTCAAACTACGTTTTCTTGCTTGTAATTTTAAGTCTTTATTCGTTTAAAAGTCGCAACATTCGCTAACATTAACTCTTTAACTATTTATTTCCAAGGATATATGTCCATAAGACAACTAGCAAACTTTCAATTTTGTTAAATTAAAACACCTCCGTATAAGGGTAATTTTATAAAGACAATTTCTCATTCCATTTAACAATACCAGAATTCGATTCCACGATCCCAAAAAGTCCTGGAACCGTTCTGTTTCTAATTAATAATGTACAATTAACATAGATATGAATTTTGTCCAGTATGTTTTGCAATTCTGGACCACTGTGCGGCGATTCCTTTGAAGGTGGTGGCTGTTTCTTCTCCTGTCAGCATTGGCTATGCATAGAGGAATGAACTGCTGCTTCTCATTCGTAATCCTTTTGGTTTCCTGGGTCCCATTTACCTTATACGAAGCAAGGTCAGCGTATGGGAAAGAAAGAGACGCGGACAGTCGCCGCCGCCGCCGACACAGTTCAAAAACCCCCGTGTTCTCTTTGATCCGTACTTACATGATGTCCTTCTCTACGTTCGGCTTTCGATTGAACTCTCGGACGCACTCGTAAAGAAATAATGTTGGTATGCGATAGTTGTCCGTGCAGAACACAGGCTGGTTGACAAGAATCACGACTTTACTGTAGATCACGGAAAGAGTTTTTAACGCATATCGGCCTGATAATCCTCGACCCTTACACCAACTTGCAAACCCTATTTATCCGTAGGCGGTCCGAGTTTGCCTTCTCCGAAGGCAAGGTCCCAGGCCAGCTGAACGTGGCACGAATCCACAACCCAACAGATCCCGTCCAGTCTACCATCTCGAGGATGGGCCCTGTAGGTAAGACCCAGGTACTTGCTGCCCACTTGGAATGAATGACATGTCTACGATGACACGAGTAATTTCTCGAAAGAGGTCAGCCTTTTCCATACCGAACTGATTGCATCTTCGACGTGTCCGTCCTTTCCCGAAGTTATTGCCGACCCAGTCAGCCAGACCGGCCTCGAGCAGACATCGAGCACAGCGAGCATCATTTCCGCTGAACAGGATGACCCGTACTGACGGATCGCTCGCAAGGAACATCGGCCAACTGTCAATTACCACTGAAAATGTGGGTTCGAGAGTTAGCTAGCAAACAGAGAAAAATTATACGACTGAAAATTATATGGATCTTTATAACGAATAATATGGTAAAGGCGAAATTTGAATAAAATCATAGGTGGCGCCACGTGTACATAAATTGGTTCTTCGATGAGATCATTTTCTCCATTGATTTTTTGTTTTCGCGTGATTTCCTGGTCGGATCCAATCTACCCATAAAGTCGACTACTTTTTTTGTGTCTAATAATCAGTCGTCGTTTCGTTGGTTTTTCGCACGTGGTGTCCTGGCATGTAGTTGTGGTTACAAAAAAAGTGAAAAACAAAATTTCGTAACCAGCCCACAGGGACCCTACTGTAAACTTGTAAATTACGCGGCCTAAGTCGCTACAGGAACGGTTCGGCACGTTCCTCCGTCGCTATTGCCGTTTGCAAACAGTCCCAAATTGTCAAATTGTATAATATTCCATTCCTGTATAGTGCATATTACACATTGTTACTGTAGACATAACGATCTAATCGTATGGAAGTCTCTCTTGACACCTGTACGCGATACAAAGGGCCAGAACGGGAACTAGAAGTGTTTCTTTCAATGGCTTTCGAACAATTTCGCGAAAGAATGCGTGATATCGATTTTCCTTGGAAAGTGAACGCGTTAGATTCCTCTTTCTGGCGCCGGCGGATCACAGAGTTCAGCATTGTTTCGATCGGTAAAATAATCTTTCCTAATTAATCGGCGAATCGTTCGTTAGGTAGTTCGTTGGGAACGACTGATCGTTCATTGTACGATAGAAAGCATAATCTTGCAATGCTGGTACCACAAGAATCATTCGGACCGATCGTCCATTGTACGACAGAAGGCATAATCTTTGAATGCTGTTATCATGAGAACGAATCTAAATTGATCGTTCGTTTGCGTAATCGAACGCATAGGTAGTCTTTCAGCTAGCATAAGATCAAATATGAAGAAGCCATTAGAAAATTTTTGCATTGTACTTTCGGTAACCAGAATTTTTCTCTTTTTCTTATGTAATTCTGTAGATTTTGGCGAGAAAATGCCAAAAATCCAAGTTTCATTCCTAGGGGATCAGTGGTTGAAAAGTTACGAGTGCTTAAAGTTGAGCGATTCACAGTGTTTTTGACAGGTAAGAGTGCCGCCATATTGGTATGTCAGGGTTTGGTCCGTGGGGGTGGAGAGGATACCGACTACAGTTGGAAATCTGCGTTACCGACATTGAAAGTTGGATTTTTGAAATATTATCGCCAAAATCTACAGGATTACATAAGAAACTGGCAAAAACTTCTGGTTACCAAAGGTACAGCTCAACGAACGTCTAAAACATAAGATAATATTGTCCAGCTCCGAGTCCGAGCCGTCCAAGCGGGAACAGTTTGCAAGAGATGCGTCCGTGCAACCAGGTGATCTATTCGACCGTCTCTATCTTTCAACTGCGTACGCGAGAACACGGTCTAGAGTCGATCTACGAACCCACCGATATCTTAATCGCAAACGCAGCCTTTCCTCTGTAGCGTCTTGGTCTCAACACCCGCGGAACGTCGCGTTTCTAAATCTCGTCAACTCGTTTCGAGGCAACAGCGAGTCTTCGATCAACGAAGTCGGTAAAAATACATGTTTTTGTATTCCGAAAAGTCCCAAGGCGATCGCTGCGCCGCGTGACGTTACGGGGAAAAATCTGATTTTTAGCCATCGACCCTTGTAAACGCTTCGTTTTCTAAAATTCGTGTCAGTTTAAGCACCCGGATCACGAACAGCAGCTTATTATAATATGTTAAGAAGAACGGAAAGACGAAGGTAAAGAAAATGGTGCTCGAAGCTGAGACCCAACAGAGGGAAGAAGAAAGATCGTCTCGAGCCCGTGTTCGACGGCAGACAGATTCGTGTGTATCCATTTGGATTCTTGCCAGTCTCGTTAATCGCTTCTCCATGGAGAATGATTCCCTCGATCGTGTGCAGATCGTGCGAGATCGGTGGCCGTCGCGTCGGCGGATGCACCTCTGTGTGTGTGTGTGTGTGTGTGTGTGTGTGTGTGTGAGAGAGAGAGAGAGAGAGAGAGAGAGAGAGAGAGAGAGAGAGAGAGAGGGAGTGAGTGAGAGAAGCTTAAGTGGTGTACAGTCTGTGGTGCAAGGCGATGATAATCACGGATCATCGATTAACGTTCAACCGAACATGTTTACATGGTGGTGGGGTGGGGTATTGGGCGGGGGGAGGGACGGGGTTGGGTGGGGCGGAAAATGTTGCGAGAGGTGAAACAACCGAAAGAATATCGATAACACAATATTTACGTTATTAAACGAATGTATGCTGTTCCACTGTGATAAAAACTTTTGTTTTTGCATGTAAAATATACTATTATTGTCATAAGTACGAGATAAAGAGACGAGAAAAAGAAAAAAGGAAATCATATATTAACGGTGCATACACGTGTAGATATGTGTGCGCCGAGGCATGCTCGATCTTAGAATGATCTATGGTATGTACCTATATATATGTGCAGGCACAGAGACACGTATATATCTATACACAACACATTCTACACGGAGAAGAAGAACATCTACACGAGCTTACACGTGACACGGAACGAGATAGATAGGGTAACCTGGACATACAGGTAGCGTTGGGTCACCGAGTCGCCAAGCAAGTTCAAGCTCACTTGGATTGGCTTGAATTGCTTGAAACAGGCAGGTTCGTGCAATCCAAGCAATTCAAACGAACCCGCAAGGTTGATTGCGCTTGGCGGATGGCCTGATGACCCAACGCTACATACGGAATTCGCGGTGGACGACGTTGAGGTTGTAGCCCTCGGAGCCACTTCATAGCACTGGTTGCCCCGATTTTCGAGCATTTGCGAGGCTCAATCCACATTCGTGGAGAGGTAGTTGAGAGAAAGAGTCAGTCGCAGCGATGTTTTCGATGCATCGCGGTACAATTGCGTTTTTATTGGAGGCTTGGCTACTGGGCGGACAGTGGGCGGAGCGTCGCAGCCTCGGGGCCACGATTCAACGTGGTAGCCGAACACAACACTGCACACGCATAAACACGCGAGCATACATACATACATATGTGGAATTTTAGGAAAACGAGGGAACCGGGCAAGCGGTACACAAATCCGCGTTCTCGAGATTTGGACTGGCCGGTCACGTGCCTTAACTAGTCGTCCTGCGCTTCTTAAAGGTCTGAGGTTCGCGTCAAACCTCCAGATTTTGACAAAGAGATTATGGAAAAAATGAGTCATTTTCGAGGATACAACACGAAAAAGAATTTACGGTTAAATGTTACGACTTGGAATTATCAACGGAAATGAATTTCTATTCAGCTTGTATCCGTCGCAACCGATGCCGAACATTTCCATCTTGCATACATAGATTCTTGGACAATTTGATTGTATAAATTTGTGCGCATGATCGCCTACGAGCGTGTCAAGATCTGGAGCGTTCGAAGCGTGTACATACAGATTGTGTTTGATCGCGAAGAGTAAAAAGCGAACGACAGTTTTGCGAATGTTGATAATAAATCCTACAGTTTTGGGGAAGCCTGAACAAAGTCGAGTCTGAAAAACTTGGAGACTGAATAAGATTCGCAAATGCGAAAATAATGAATATAGTCGGGAGGATAATTAGTTAAATTCGCACGTTCTCTGATTAAAAATTCATTAATAATGGGGATACCAAATTAAATTTTGCCAAACTATTCGATGCAGCTGACAAAATATTTCAGCAGCAAAGAAATAACGAATTCACCATGCGTTCAGGTCAAGAGATCAGTTGCATTTCCGAGAAGCACATGCAACGAGCTTTCCCGTGTTGAGTGCAGGATTTTCGCCGAAATTGTAGGATTTAGGGAAGAAGAGACACTCGAGATCGGACTGGCCGAGTCGTCCTACGCTTCTCAAGGGTCTGGGGGGGGGGACCTGATCCCACGCGTTATGCGATCGAACGTGCACGCAGATGAAAGTGCACGCTGCAGCAAAGAATAGAAGAAAAAACACATTTAACAATCGAACAGACCCCTGACCTATCTTAATGCGCTTGCAACCAGCGTATAACGGAACACAAATACTAACGGCTGCTCTTCGTTTTTTTTTTTTCATACAGTCAAGTCTTGATGTCCAAGTCCCAGGGTGGTGGTCGATCTTACAATTAGTCCGTTCGCCTATCCTTTTCACTGGCGAGCATACCCCGCGAGGGGCTCAGAAGCTCGAGCTGCCTCCGCCGGGTATATCGGTGTGTGATCCACTGCATACTAATCCAATTACAAAACTTGTTTATTTTTCATTATTTTTTTATGGGACTTTCACCAACTTATTTCTGGCATTTTTCCTCCGTCACGAGGATCGGACATGGATCAAGACTTTACCGTATTTTGTTTCTCTCGATCACAAATCATCGAAATCGACGAATATAGCGTTTAAGGGAGTATCCGTTCGAGAAGGGATATACCTTTAACTGGTAGCATTGTCGTTGCGATTGATCACATCGGTTTCATTTTGAACGAACGCGTGAGGTTAATCCGAGATTCGTGACCAACCGAGGGAGCAAGCGTTTGATATACTTCGCGGAGAACATTTTTACCGAGTCGCTTTTTACCGGTGCATGTAACAAAAAAAGAAAACCGTAAGCCGTTCGTGTGCGAGTCATTTCCCCTGAGATCGGGACACGCGTAATTTCACTGGACGAGTCTTGGACACGATCCTCTTTCCGTTTTTGAATTCGGCATCTCTCAAGTGCATGGACACACCGGCGCGGCGCGGCGGTTGACATATGTGAATGTTTACTCGCTTTTTCTTGCAACGGTCATCCTCATATTGTACCGTTAATTTGGTAGTTTCACCATGTAAAACCATTTATATTTGAATATGATTAATATGTTTTACTTACAACACTCCGCCGTGTCTCTGCTTTCTATTTCAGCCTGCCCTAACGTCCCTTCCCTGAAACGATCCAGACATTCTATCCAACTGGAAACGGGATCCAGGATCCATTTGACTCATTCTCCGCAAAACAAGAAAATTAAACATATATCATCTCTACCTTTAATTCTCAAAATTTACTCCATGATTTACGTATGCTCTCTTGCAGCGCAAAAATATGCTCGTTTTAGATTTTTGGCAGAGATGGAACGCGGATTGCGAATTCAAGGTAAGAACACGCGCAAAAAATTCTTTTTATCTTTGGAATATGTCTTCATCCAAATATGATCATTCAAGTAGCTATTTCCACAGAAGTCAACCAAAATACAGTATTTTATCATTTACATAAATGTCCCAAATGTCTGGTTGGTAAGTGTCCCAGAGCTATTCACACCAGTGTCGCCAGATGAGAGCCAAACGGCTCCTCCTTTTCCCCTTCCACTATTCCATTCCAGTACCATACGCCGCACGCCGCACGCCGCACACCGCACACCGCACACCCCAACGTCCCCCACTAATCGTAAGACCGTAGACCACCATGTAATTTCAATTACAATTACAATTTCTTGCCAATTACTGTAATTTGAAATTGTAGTTACTTGACGAATCACTGTAATTGTAATTGTGGTCTGCAATTACAATTACTAGTTGAGCCAACGTAATTGCAATTACCAATTACAATTACATGTAATTACATGTATACATGTAAACATGAATGTAATTCTCTCATGTGAGGAATTCTTGAGAATTTTCTATTTCTTATCGATACTCGAGGAAGACGTTCGAGAAAGGAAACATTGTTTTACGTTTCCTTTAGTGCTTGATTAGAACGGTAATTTTCGGGGATTTCAGCGTTAGAATTCGGTGCATCCAGACTTAATGATTCCATGAATCAGTGTAGCCGGGCTGACACTTGGGGGTGCATTAGAAATCAAGTTTAAACGAGATGTAATATATTCAGCGGTTTACCGCCGGGTATCGGGCGACGAAACCGTCGCGTCGCGTCGAAAGCCGGATGCATAGGGAACTCGACGATAGTCAACGTCGGTCTGCGGTTACGGTGAGTAGAAGTGACAGGCAGTACCTGCATAATGACTCGACTGCAGCCGTGCAATGCGGCGCGCAAGCTCGCTACGCGATGCACACTGCCAATCGGGACGTTGTTTCCACACGTAGACACACACGATACCCTCGGACCGATCTCCAACCCTCTCTCGTTGCAACAATGCTGCCTCGAAGAACGGTAGAGGTGTACACTGCTGCTCAAAAGTATCTAGATAACCTCTCAATTCAAAAATCACTCACCAACATTCACAAAATCATCAATAAATTTTATTCAATTCGAGATGCAGCACGTTTTTCTCAATTGAATTATTTATTGAATTATTCGGTGTACAAGTTAATTCGTGGCACTCCGAATTAATCAATTGAGTTAAATGGAAAGAATTCGGAGGTTATGTTACAGCCACGAATTGATTTGTACTAATAAGCAGTTGGTCAATATCTCACCAATGATAATATATAATTATTCTGCATTATTTTATGCATTTATGAAAAAATGAAGCAATTCGAAAGAATATGAAGATTAACAATACTTAAAAATCTGGATGCATTTCATCCACGATAAGTCATTAGAGAAGGGAAGAAAATTTCTACTTGGTCCCTGTTTCTTAAATGGATATAATGTTTATTTTGCATAAAAATTTCCAGTCCTTGATAACGTTTTATTATTGATATTGATCAAATCGTATAGCAACTGTAAGATACAGTATTGATCGAGCACCCTTTGAAACGGAATAACTTTTTCTAGATGGGCTGAAATGTACTTAATTAGTTTACTGGGAGACAAGTGAAAAATATTTTTGGAGAAAATCGTGATTGGTCAGGATCGCAAAAAAGATGGTAAAAGTCGCTCTTTACATGTATTCTGAATGAATCTGCGATATTTCGTGATATTGTTCAATAATACCAATTTATGAAATGAATTCAGAACTTAAAACTGTCCACATACTTTTGAGCGGCGGTGTAGAATGCAACGCGATGGCAGCACGCGATTCTCACGGTTTTCTTTTCCCAATCCGCAATTCCGAGACCGATAACTCACGGACAATTCGGACCCCGCAATTTCGACCGCCTTTGCAACCCTGTCCGAGCTACTCCGTGCTGCTCGCGTGCGTTCGATCCACCTCGTTGCAATTCCGTGTCGGGAACAGTCGATTTACCTGCGGGACTCTGCATTAATTGCGCTACCCCTCCGTATAGCATTCGGACCGTTATGATTTCACGAAAAAATACGGAACTGACAATCGTTCGAACGTTTCCGGGCGAAATTATAGTTGGGAATGCAGCAATTTCACTACTGTGTTCCTCGTGATGAATTCATTGTTGTCTTTATACAAGCCGTTTCATTTATTTAGTCTGCCCTGGTACTATCGTTTGTTTTGTTTTGCTCATATAACCGTCATCTTGTTTCGTTTCTTTGACGATATTTGATTGCTTTTTTTTATTAATATTTTTCATTGTACACAACTATTCTTGTAATTGTCAATTTTACAGGAAAAATTTAGAATGCTTGTTGCTAAATGAACATGTTGATCAGAAGTAAGAAATATCTTTCAAATCACAAATATCATCAAAATATGATATTAAATGCAGTATTCATCGATGGTAGAAAAAACAACGACGGCCGATAGCCAGCAGCCGTTGAGTGGCGTCGGTCGATGCAGAACGTAAGCTAACGGTGTACCTTTAATCACCTCGTGAATAATATCATGTAACGTCTTCTTGAATATGTCTCGGTACCTGCTATTATTTTTCTGAAGGAAAGAATATAGTATTCCATTAAAAAAAATTATTATTATTATTACTATGTTCCATCAATCAGTGTTCTTGAATTTTTCGGAAGTGGTCAATCGACTCTGGCCTCAGAGAGGGGGTACCTAATTCCGCTCGATTTCCTCAGTCTGGTGACACTGCCCTAGTTCTCCTAGACTCCACGAATGGTGAGTATGGAACGTACCTGAGGAGCTTCGAACTAAGGTCGCCACGGGGAGCGAAACGCGCGGCCGGGTCGAGAGGGTGTAGCCTTCGAAACTCCGTCGTCGCGAGTAAGTAAATCCGAGCGCTGCACTACATCAACAAGAAAGAGATTGACTGGAACACTTACATTACCTTTGCAATGTTTAGTTGTAACACAATCGTTCACAAATCCACCCGTTACCATATATGCCGTACGAACTTTTTTTCGGACAAAAGGCCTACTTGCCCTCGTCTATCACACAAGACCCAGAATTCCATTACACTTACGACGACTATATTCGATCACTCAAATTCAAACTGAACACGTCTTTCCAAATCGCACGCAAGAACCTAATCGAGTCAAAGAAACGTAGCAAAGAGTATCACGATAAAAGATTAAACCCTATTTTTAAAGTTAACGTTTAACGCTGCCGTGAAAAATCGTGGATTTCACATGCAACAATTGCAGGAATGCAAGAATTGCATTTCTTAGGAAAGCGAAAAAGAATGGATCTCGCGATAGAGACCGATTGTTTGTGCAGACACGATCCGTTCTCGCTGGATCCTAATTAACGCCGGTAGTTTAAGGATCCTGCCCGCTTATACAGGGTGTCCCAGTTTTTTCCGGCTAAACTTTGCCAGCGTGTTCTACACGCAAAAGTAAGAAAAAAATGTTACATGAACATATGCTCTTAAATGTACTATTAAGGAGTTGTAACTAATAATACAAAATGATAATGAACTGGCACAGTTCGTCGACACAGCGTACGAATGTATTATGAATATCTCTATTTGTGTTTACATAAACTCTTATGTTTACTTGCCAACGTAGTCGATATCGACATTGATTTCTGCTGAGCTAATAATGTTTAGTACGCTGTACGTCTTCATATCGAGATGCCGCGAGAATTTTCCAATCGTGATATGCATTTTATTTATGGTTTTTGTAATGAAAGTGCCCGAGCTGCTGTAAGGGAATATCAGCGGAGAAGAAATCAGTAATACAATAGGGTCAATATTTCTTAGATGCCAATCCTGTATTCGTAATAACGGATGTCATTTTGAAATGTTAACTCGTTAATAAAACATTTAAGAGCATATGTTCATATAACATTTTTTTCTTACTTTTGCGTGTAGAACACGCTGGCAAAGTTTGGCCGGAAAAAACTGGGACACACTGTATATCCTGGAGAATGGGGCGTGCAGAAACTTCCTCGGTTGATTATTCACGTAAGTGCTGACTGGTGCTCCTCGACAACCGACGTAGCCCGTTTGATCGTCGTACAACTTCCACGGCGCGGCGCGGCGCGGCCCGGATGTACACTTGGTCTGTCTAACCAGCGCAGGGTTCGTTCTACTGACTCCCGGCGCGCCGCGCCGGTTCTGTCCGACCAGCAATTTTGCTTTACTACTCGAACCGACCGACCCGTTAGCATTCTCGTAATTGTCTGCTGGAGCATGCAGCCTCCTTTCATCGTCTTTCCTCTTCCTATCGTCCTTTTATATCGCGCGTATACGTGCGTCGAAAAGAACGAGTTCGTTTACGGCTTCCGCTTCTTGGGTCCGAACGATTATGTTTACTCTTTGCGTCCGCGTATGCGACGCAATTCATCGCTTGGTTCACCGATCCTATTGCTAGCAAGCTCCTGTTTGTTTTCGGAGTCTCATCATCCCTCGACATGTTCGAATTTCAAGACGGAAGATATCTTAACACATTACCGACCGGTGATTAATTGCATAATTTTGAAAATCCATGGTACATGCCTAAAAGGTTTTTAATGGAACCTTCGATAGCAACAGCAATGTTCATTGTGTCACACGTCGCCCTCAATCTAATAGTTTCATTTCATTTCAATGCTAGTGAGAAGGACAACACGATAAATAAATCGGAGCGGGGGCCGCTGGCCCATGCTTATCCGGCTATACCCTTTGACGTTTTGTAACAGTTTATAATTTTTTGCTCTGTAACTGTTTAGTGAATCCTAATAAATTTTGAACATAATTGATTACATAATTTTTACTATATATAAAAAAACTGGAGTTTCTAGTTGAGTTTTTTCAAGGTTCAAATAGGGTTTGAAGTAGAATTTTATGAATTTTCCATACGAAGACGTGTTAAAATGTGCAAACTTTAAGTTGCTATAACTCTTAACACTTTAACAAATTCACTGCAGTGAAACGAACCCAAATATTGGTAATTGCATTAATTTAGTAAGAATTATATCTTGTGAAATTTTCAAATATTTTGTTGCGTTTTTATATACCTCCAGAACATCCTTGAAGGATGACAGATACTTTCTTTAGTTTCTTGCAATTGATATAGGAAACTTTAACATCGAGGTGTCTGAAAACACTGAGCACGAAACGAAAATTACTTTGACCACGTTCCGTAACACCGGTTTAGCAGCAAAAATGTAATTGTTAGGTGGTATGCAGTTAACGCTTTCAGCCTCGCGAGAATTATGCATCGGGTAGCGCGTTTTTCACCCCCGCCGCGCCGCGCCGGCTCGGAATATTGAATTTTCGGTAATGCTCGGGCGGAAATTAATAACTGTGTTTGCCGTGGCGTTACGCGGCGCATCTCGATCGTTCGTCGCCCGTGAATTCTGGCAATCACTCTTCCTAATTGATAATGTTTGATTCACGGTCGATAACGGGGCCGGCAACGCCATCGTCCGGAGCGTTCTTGCGACGTGATGCACCGGTGCATCGAAAGTTGCATCGTCCTGCTCGCGGACACAACTTCGTCCCCCAATTATTTATTCACGCTAGTCCGAGGGAGTCCTTAAAGGACCCCAAGTCCAAGCCCCTAAACATGCTCGTGTTTGTTAAAATTGCAGCTGGCCGGAGTGACGATGATGGATTAATCAAATATTGATACTCGGTCTCTCAGACCAGCGAAACGACGAACCATGCACACGGGCTTTCATTGATTTTTAGTCAAGATTGCTCGTCGAGGAAAAACCGGAGCCCAACCAACCAGTTCGTTTTATTCTGTTAACTGGTTCGCCGCTGCTCTTTCTCTTTCTCTCTCTCTCTCTCTCTCTCTCTCTCTCTCTCTCTCTCTCTCTCTATTTTTAGCTGGTGGAATATTTTGAGGATGGGTCAACGTTATTCGGTGGATCAGGCGTCGTTTTAATTAGAATCTCAGACTGTGTGTATTCGAACAATTTGAACGTACACGATATTCAGCCACTCGACGATTTATCTGTAACGAAAGAATGGGTCACTCTGCTCGTCTTTAATATTCGACGCGGACGGGAAGCGGTGGGAATCCGCGAGAGAGAAACATAATACTGGCGATTACGTTTGACAGCAGATACTTTTCGTATCGGAACGGTCGAAAAGACCGGTCCAAATTTTTTTATTTAAACACATTTTACAAATAATTTCTAACTTTAGACCCCGTTCAGACACGGCGGAATCCGCGCGTTTTCGACCGCGCGATTTGAACCGCGCGGACCTTTATTTACATTAGCGTATATGGATTCGTTCACACGGATTCGCGCTGTCGAACAATCAAAAACAAAAATCGCGCGGTCGGAAACGCGCGGTTTCCGCCGTGTCTGAACGGGCTCTTAATGTTAAATGATAAGCAAACCTTTGTTGCGAGAAGGGTCTAGAACAATGTCGCGAAAATCCTTTCACAAGCGAGAGTACTTTGTTTTTCCAACCCACGGGGATTCGAGGTAAAAAATTTATTAAACGTTGCAGAGTCCTTAGAACGGATCAAATTTTCAAGAAAGCAAATTATCTGGACTTTTCCGACACGTTCCTTAGCGCAGAAACTTGGTATAGATGAAAGCAGAAGTTTCACCCTTCAAAATGAGCCTTGATAGATTGTTGTAAGATTTTTTTTTCACAAAGTTGTAATAGATTGAATTTCTAGAAACGCACGATTGAAACTTTCGGCACCGTTCCAGTATGCTGTTCAAATTTCAAATCGATATAACGGGGTCGATTTTCGAAACTCGAGAACGGCTTATGGGATATGTTCTTGAGACCTTATTCTTTAGGAAGAACCGCTTTTTGCGAACTTCGGCACTAGAATATGGTTTTAGAAAGTTTTCTTCCATTGGTCCGTTCATCGCAGTATTTTGTGCATTCACAAGAAAAGTGACACAACTGAAAATACAATCCTACAAAAAGTATAATAATAAATATATAAATTGTGTTACCCTTTCTAACTAATGTGTACAGGGTGTAAAGAAATTATACGTCGTGGCTGACATAGGATGATTCTACACCCTCGATTTGGTTGAAATTGAACTGAAGAAGGTGCCGCAAAATTTATAATACCTTGACCTTGGTCGAAAGGTCAACAATTTTTTTCTAATTGCACCGATACTCGTCGCGGTTGAGTTTCGACCCGTGGTTCCTTTTGCACTTTTGACCCTCGCGACGATTAAAATACGATGCAATTAAAACAAAATTGTTGACCCTTTGACAAGCGCGGCGCGGCGGTCAAAATGACGATCAGCAGCCGAAGCGACGATCGACACGAGATGCGAAACGCGAGTTCAGTTCGACGGAAGAGTCGGTATAGGCAGGACCTAGTACAGTTTTCTATTAGCCGTTATATAATAAAGTTTTTTAGTTACATAGGTAACATTTTACTAGTCTATGTTTTGATTCTACTCCAACCATATCCCTTAACAAATCAGATATAATCGTAAGTTTGTGGAATTTGCAGGCACAGTTTCTGAGATAACAACCCTTAATCTGCAAGAAATTATGAAGAAATCGATTTTCTCAAGATACATGTCACAGAATACGGTCATCTGACTAATTCATCAGTAATATCTGTGGCCAGACCTTGATACCAAGAACGTTAGGTTTTTGCATACCAGACTGAAAATACATCCGTTTAAAGTCCAATTTTGCAAAAACTAGGGCGGACTTATCCCACTCCATCCTATTCGTTTTTTTTCCGAAAAAGCTGCAGTCCATTAATTCGACGAGTTCCGAAATTTTCGGAGGGTACCATTTCAAATAGAACTGAATCTGCAAGAAGTCTGAAAGGCCTGAATTTTTCCATGTTCATACCGTAGAACGCTTCAAGAACCTCCCCGCGATCGCTCGGCAATCTCGATAATCGATCGCGTCCCAACGCCGGTCATTCGAGTTCAATTATTTCAACATAGTTCCGTCGACCCAAATTTCCGCGCCGAACCGGCGGCATCACGGAATCCGTCGTTACAGGGGTCTCGGGGTTCACGCGCGCGCCGCGCGAATCCCATCGCGGTGAAATCTCCGGAGTGGTTGGCGAAGCTCGCCACTCAAGATCGAAACCGAGACAGAAACGAGAGAAATGGAAACGGAGGACAACCTCAAGAACTCACTCTCGCTCTCTCTCTCTCTGTCTCTCTCTCTGTCTCTCTCTCTCTGTCTCTCTCTCTCTCTCTCTCTCTCTCTCTCTCTCTGTGTCCGGTTACTCAAACGGTTCGACTGTCTGGCCGCGTTCCTCTCTCTCCAGAGAATGTTCCAGGGATCAAGGGGATCGCTCGCCAGCCGTAACGCGACAAAACGGTTAAGGGTTAAGACAGTTGCGCTGGGTTGTGTCGTGTCGGCCGGTGTACCCGTCGGACGGGGCCCGGCGGGTATTTCCGCGTAACCGACCTCGACAAACCGAGCGAAACGAGGTCAGGAACGGCGCGCGTACGAGGAACAAGGGTCGTTGGTGGGCTGCCCGCTCGGTCAACCCCCTTTTGCTCACGGGGGCTGAGGGGGTGGTTGTTGGAGGTAGGTAGGTAGGGTGGCTGCTCGGAATCTGTCGGATACGATCGTGCCTACTCGGTTCCGCGAACCCGTGCGTCGCGACGCCGGGCGTCCTGTTACACCGACCTGTAATATACATAGATACACGGAGAGAACGTGGCCACGCGCACGCACGGCCAAATACGTGCTCGACCGGAAGACACGTACACAGCCAGCCCGCAATAACTACGGACACCAATATTGGCCCGAGCCGAACTTACGGATAAGATGCACGCAATGCATACGAGCGCAATTGCACCGCGCGAGGCTACACGGACCAACACGTGCGAACACGTACGACTGAGTCCGTGAGAGTATTGGCCGCATTAATGCGGATCCAACCATCGCAAAAATCGATTATTGGGCCTAGGGAGGGGTTTCATGGGAAATTTCAGGACGGTTCGGGAGCTTGGTTTCCGAATTTCAGGGGGATTTCGGGAAAGAGTTTCGGGCAAAAGTTTCTGGCAGTTGACAGTTTGTTGCTGGGTGCTTCCTGCGAATACACGTCATTGAGGAGGTGATAGTTAGCGGCGGGTGAGAGGAGAAGGTTCACTCTACGAAATAAGCCCAGGTAGATTATTCTAAAGCATTTTAGCACAAAGTTGTAACCGATTGAATATTGAACAGTTAGGCTGGATGAAAGTACACTCCTCAAAAGTATTAAGGGATCACTTGTGCAAACCCGAGAAATTGGTCCCACTTTACGTGCGGAAAAAAATTCGTGTTTAACATGCTGTATATCATTTCCTGTAGATTTTTTCACGCCGATTTCAAACTTTCAGACCAGATTTACGAAAGTTCTACGAAAATTCTTACGAAACATATTACGAACCACGGTATCGATGACCGAAAGTTACCCGTCAGAACCCGTCACGTCGATGTATTTCGGAAAACCGCGCGCTTCGACTAATGCAGAAAATTCGCGGAAAATCGCGCGGTGGTGGTTTCCCGGATGTAAATCTGGTGGCTGGCGGTATCCGACAAACTCGTCGGTGTTCGCGTGTACGCCGATCGGTGTCATGAATATGAATATTCTTTCGCGGAAGGGGCCAATAAAATCGAACCTCGTTGCCCGCGGGACACGCGTCCGACCTGTCGTTTCCAGGTCGTAAAACGCGATCGCGGATCGTCGAAACGATCATTTTCCCAGAAAGCTTATCTCCTAATGAGCCGTCTTAGCTTGGATGCTTGGTCGCAGCCTGGCACGGGGACCCGTGTAACATCCTGCGTTACGTTGCATTAGGCAAATCAGGGACACTGGAACACCGTGAACGAGCGAAGACACGAACGCCAGCTGGTCGACCAGTGTAACACGAGGAAACCGCCAGTAGACGCGATCCTGGGCTACCTTCTCCGGTCCCATCGCCTGATACCGCGACGCGCGACGTTTTTCTTGATTGCAATCCTGTCGCGTGCCGTGCCAATTAATATCGTCCTTGCGGTTATTCGCGAATTCTTGACAAATCTCAATCTAATTAACTTACTCGATCAAGCAAGATCAGATCATCATCAAACGTTGAACAATTGCAATTACATGTGGCTTCAAACGGACCCACGCCACGCTTCGATATAACATTTACTAGAGAAGCACGAACGATTTTTAAGAAATCTTGCTTTTCGTGGAAATCGTACACTTTCGAATAACACAATTCATCATCAAAAATGTTTGTAGCAAAAAGAGATTTAAACAATCATCTGGTAATGTCCAGAATATGATTCAGAACGAGAACACCTGTTTGAACTGCTCCTCAATCGTAAACATTATCCTCCATACTGTACGGAGGCTTGGAGAGATGACACGTCGTGGTTTTTTGCTTGCTGACAGAGAACTAACTGTTTTATTTGACAAAATCCGAACGTATCATACATTTGTTAACCAAAACACCATCGTAACGTATCAATCAATAAAATTATATATAACAACACAAATCAATAAAACTATATATAACAAATAAACACATGAAACGTTTGATGGTATAAACATTCATACATTCTTACATAAATCTACTTATTCTAATAATCTAATATAATCTAATATAAATCTAATAATTTTTCTAATAATTTTTTTCTAAGCGTACGAGATATTACAGCACTAATGTTCATTTTTAACTTTGTCAAAAAATGTAAGATTAGGATTTAGGGCCTTACGTTATACTACATTATTCCACTTTGTACGTACTATGTTATATACCTCTCTATTTTTTATATAATGTCATAATAATGTATGCTATATAAACCAAACTAGGTTTACGGCATCAATAAATAAATAATTAATTAATTAAGAGATTTAAACATTTTGCAAAAATCATACGAACTTCCTCAGACTATGTAAGAAGGAAGATTGTATCAAAATTTCAAGTGAATCCGTTCAAATACGTGAAACATGCTTACGACACCAAGTTTGAGTATTTGATTCAGTGAATTCAAGCTTTAAAGTTTTAGTTTAATACGTTAGCCGTGTAAAACGAGGAAATTTAACACTACAACTACCGAGCCTTAAAAGTAACGGGTACATATTCCCTTATAAAAATGACAAGATTGATTTTATTTAGTTTTGTGCGACTCCCCCCTCTCAATTATAATACGTGTTCTACTAAAGATATTTATACAATTAATTCTTATAAAATCATTTTTATGACTTCAATAATTGTTAAATAATACATCTGGAACCGGTCATGTTGACCGGTGGTGGTAGGTTTAGACTTAAATTTGTCTTTATTCGGGGTGGCCTGATCCCTTAACCCTTTTGCTGCCAGCGCAGTGAATCAATCTGTCGCTCCCCGGATGTTATGCGAAAACTGCCACGGGCCGATCTAACTCGCTCATGAATACGTAAACATTAACCCTTTGCAGTCAGAATTATTCTAACTCGAAAATTAAACATATCTCCCGACCAATTCCATTCTATACGATTTTTTTCATTTTTTGGATATGAAATTGATATAATAAATACCTCAATACTTAAAGTAATTTAGTTAGATACCAACATATTTAACACATTACCTACCGGTGATTATTCCATAATCGTTCAAGTTGAAATTTCAATAGCAACAGCAATTTTAATCATAAACCAACAACTCACCCGCAACAACAAAATCCAATAATTTCCTTCGGGATTATTGTGTAAAAGAAGATTTTTAAGCTTCAGTTTGGTGCTGCACAATTATTGAAAAGCCTATTGATAGGCTACCGGTAGATAAAGCGTTAATAATGCAAACAATATTGTGAATAATGATACAGGAATTGTTAGCTGTGCTAGTCGAGCGTCACCACTCGAGTGCTAAGGGTTAAATAAGCACTGGCAATTTCTGCATATCCCACCTTTTTGGGGGTGGCAGGAAGAGGGTTAAACACAAAAACACACCATCTACTTCCATAAACAATCCCACTAAAAGAAACCCACTTTATCCATAGGATCGGATAAACCAAACAAACCTGGTACATAAAAAGAAGCACGTGTATACAGGATAGACCTCGTAGATCGATTCGAAGATCGATTCGGAGACATACCGTGAGCTTCGGCGCGATGCGGATCCTCCACGAGGAGAATGGTCGTTGCAGGTGTACGTTTCCCTACGAGCAGTTGCACCTGAACTCGGAGTTAGTCTGCGAGGCCAGCAGGCGAGAGCTATGGTAGTGGGGCGTAGGGTTAAGAGAGAGAGAGAGAGAGAGAGAGGAGGCTGTTGCGGGGGTGGTTGCGCACACGATTAAAGCGTCGCGTGCAGGGACACGAGCAGGTACAGTTCCGCGGCCGTACAGGTACAAACGAACAGGTATAGGCGCAGGTACGTGCAACATACAAACCTATATATGCATCGTCTCTCCCACACTTCCACCCTCTTTCCACCCTATCTCTCTCTCTATCCCTCTCATTCGTTCCTAGCTTTGGAACGCGGGAAACGCGCACACTTCCGCGCAGAAACTATCGTGTGTAAGTTGACGGGGAAAGGGGGTCGCTCGCAGGTAGAAAACGGGGGTTGTTCGAGGAGGTGGGGTGGGATGGAGGGGGTGTTGGAGCGCGCGGCCGTCGTTCTAACGCGGTGCGGCGTAGTCGTCATTGGGCGTCGGGACACCGTGGGCGACGCGGTCTCGGCCCGACAGTACGCTCCCAAGGTGAGCACGCGCGCGTCGAGTGTGTTCCGGGCCGCGTTTCGCAACGTTGCGACGCCGCGCCGCGCCGCACCACGCGAAGATCCGCGACTCGTTGTCTCTCTTGCAGCATCGTTTCACCAAACAAACGCACGCGCGCGCGCACACACACACACACACACACGCGCGCGCGCGCGCACGTACCGACCATCCACCGATAACTAAATTTACTCCCTGTTACACTCAATTACACACTGTTACACTGACGCAACGTCAACGTTTCTCGGACTGCGAGAATTCTAAAGTGCCGACCGAATCTGTGCGCGTCGCGAGTGTCTTAATCCGAAGTATAAAAAAAAGAGGAAGTTGATTTGCTTCGACTAAGTTTGTTAGAGGTTCGTTTGCTTCGACCGAGTTCCGTCAGAGGTTCGCTTCGACTGAATTGGTCTTACAATTAGTTCGATTTCTTCTTCATACTGAAAAGAGCAGCTGTGTGACCCGGTCGGGTCCGGACCCGAAGTGTGCGTCGTCGTCTGGTCTTGTAGATTCGATCAGTGGTGATCCGCCACGAGTGTGCATCGAGTTCGTCGGTTCGGAGCGAAGGTGGAGGAGGCAGCTTACGATGAGACGGACGACGAGAGGATGCCGCGCGGGTTCGTCCTGCGGAATCGTTGTCGTCGTCGCCGTCGTCCGGCATCACCGCCGGGGTCCTGGATCGACGGGGCCCGTGGTCTGAACAACAACGGGCCGCCTTCTTCGGTGTGTCATGATCTGATGGGACGAGTCATGTCACGTGTCGTCGGGACGCTGATAGCGCGGTCCGCGCTGCTAACCAGCGTCGCCGCGGCGATCGTTGTGCTATCCTGCTGCTGCAGGTACACGCGAGCTAGCGAGTTCCCCGAAAGAGAGTGCTGCGACCTCGTTTTCCCCATACAGGAGCCTGCGGGGAGGTCCACGTCTGCACCGACACCCACCGGCAGAAGCGGTGAGTCCTTCTACGGTGTTATTAGCTTACGAGATTTGATGGGGTCTCTCGGTTTGGGCTGGTTTAACCCTTTCCTGTTCTATGTCGCGCCAGAATCGATAGTAACTTTGCACCAATTCATTCCACTGGTTTGCAAAATATTTCACATTTCCATGTCACTTAACAGCAATTGAATGGCTGTCTGGAAGAGCTATTTTTAACTCAAACGTGAATTACAATAATAAAAACTGAAAGACTTTTCTTACAGTTTGTATTGTTAAATGTGAAAGTGGAAAATAAGTTTCTAATTGCGCTCCTATAAAATTTCAAAAATCTGACGTCCCTTCTTCTCGAGCACCCATTCAACTGTTGTATTTCTCAGCTGTTCGGACCGCAAAAGGTTAGGAGTTGGGGGTGATGATTCTTGGGGTGGATTGATTTTGGGATGGAGTTTGCGAAGAGCTGTAGTGTGGCTTGATTCGTGTTGTAACGTTGAAAGTGTGATAAATTATTACTGATAACGTGTTGCGGTGTTTTAAAGATGAAGACCATTAGATTTGGAGGTGGAATGGTTTGAGGAGATGACGAGGTTTCTTGTGGGTCAGGGGATGATAATTCTTGGGGGGAATAATGATTAGTTTTGGGAGGGAGTTTGTGAAGAGTTGTAGTGACTTGATTTGTGTGGGAACTTTGAAATAGTGATAAATTATCAGCGATACTGTTGCGGTGTTTTGCGAAGATGAAAATTATTAGGGTTGATTTTCTTAGCACTTCAGTGGAGAATTTGTTGGTGAAAGCGGCTGATTAGCTATATTAGTATTCCGCAGAAGTATTGGTGACGTGTTCCAATTGGATTAAACAAATGTAACCAGCGTTCTTGCAACCATTTTTAGGAGACGTCGTATATTGTTCGTTAGAATTTTTATATTCTCGGGTAGGGTGTGTTATTTTAGTCTCGATAAAGAGAAGGGAACGTACGTTATTTATTCATATCTCCCTTAACCTCGTTTTGAAGGTTGTATGTATAGGGTATCGTGTATTCTGAATACATTTTTGGTATCGTTTAATTTCCTGTTCAAGTATTGAAGTCGCGCGAACGTAACGGCGTGTTTCGATGATAAATATTCAGTGGCTAATGTAATGGTGTTACTCTATAAATATTCAGCGGATCAGAATGATTCGATTTTATTTTATTGGTATTTTAGTAAATGATTGAATTTCTCGATCATCGAAATTTATCGATGAAGAATATTCATTAAATGTATTAATATTGCATAGGAATGTTATTAAACGAGTCAAGCTGAACTGATTAAATTCGATCGATGTGTGTGAACACTTTTACTCGGATATTCTGCATTATCATTTATGGTTCGTATATTCTTGCGAAGGCTATGTTATTTCACTCTTGATACCAAGACGAGGACGTACCTTATTTATTCATGCCGTCTATAATCCCGTTCGAAAGGTTGTAAATGCGGACAAAGAAATGTATGAATAGACAGTAAATACTTTCATGTATAGAATCAGCACTAAAATACTCTTTAGTAGAATATAAAAATTCTTAATGACTGTGCATTTGTGAAAGCCACTTTCCAACTCTAGGTGTTTGTGGTAGCGCTGAATAAATAGCCGAGAAATTACTGTTATGCCGTATAACCGTATTTAGTTATTTCTCTTATTATCAGTTATTGAATTTGATAGAACTTATCCTCATCAATAATTAGCAATAATTATTGATCAAGATAATATATAATTCGTTCATGCCTCCAGGCACTGGAAGCGGAGAGGTTTGGTGGACTATCTGATAAATAAGTTGAGAACCAGTTAGGAGGTAAAAGTAGGGTATATCGTATCAATACTTTGTATACAAAGTTTTTCTATACAGGGATAATCCGTCAGGATTACTAACACTCAGCGTCAACACGCTGGCACGCTTCACATTCTCAAGTGCCGACAATAAACTCTGCGTTGTATATCGTTACGGAGAAATAACCCTACTTTCCCGGACTACCAAAATTTCTCAGAACAACGGCTCTGGATACTTTATAATGAGAATTTATACACCGCACAGTGGGGTATTTCGCTGAAAAACGGGAATAAAATATTGTAGCGTTATTTATGGGCTCACGGTCACAAATAAGCAGGTCGTTGGAGTCGTCTTGACGCCAGCTATAAGATTATGAAATAAAAATTGTACTTTAACATTTAAAAAATCAAAATGATTATTTTTTGGCGAAAAAAAATTTTTTTTAAAATTTTAAATATATAATTTTGTACATGTTTCAATACTGTTCAACTTTTATTGGAACCATTTTGTCGTCAGATTATCCGAACTCTTGAAAAGTAGTGATAATGGAATGCTTTGATTACTATGTACTGAGTTGAGATAGGTGTACAAACTCTTCACAGATTTTATTCTGTTATTATCTAAATTAGTATTGTTATTAATATTTCAACATTACCAATCATTCTGTAAGTTTTCTTTTCGATTTCAAAACTTTATTGACGATTTTGGTATACAATTGAGCTGAATTGAGCACTCCTTCTAGTACCGTTACATTCTATAAAGCTCTGCGATCATAGTCCAACAAAAACATCTTCCGAATTTTTCCGAATTTGAGAGTTATAACTAATTTAAGTAGAAATGAGCATGGAAAGTCGTAGCGTACGCGTAGTACACATGCACCGCAAACTCTCGCGGTCGAACGCGTTCGCCCGATTCTCTACGAGATCTTACGAGGATCTTTGTTTACATTGTTGCTGCAATGCTAACAAACAATGAAACAAAGCTTTATAGAATGTAATGGTACCAGAAGGAGTGCTCAATTCAGCTCAATTGTATACCAAAATCGTCAATAAAGTTTTGAAATCGAAAAAAAACTTACAGAATGATTGGTAATGTTGAAATATTAATAACAATACTAATTTAGATGATAACAGAATAAAATCTGTGAAGAGTTTGTACACCTATCTCAACTCTGTACATAGTAATCAAAGCATTCCATTATCACTACTTTTCAAGAGTTTGGATAATCTGACGACAAAATGGTTCCAATAAAAGTTGAACAGTATTGAAACATGTGCAAAATTATATGTTTAAAATTTCAAAAAAAATTTTTTTTCGCCAAAAAATAACAATCATTTTGATTTTTTAAATGTTAAAGTACAATTTTTATTTCATAATCTTATAGCTGGCGTCAAGACGAATCCAACGACCTACTTATTTGTGACCGTGAGCCCATAAATAACGCTACAATATTTTATTCCCGTTTTTCAGCGAAATACCCCACTGTGCACCGTGACGAATACGGTTTCGAACGCGCATATAAAGAATCTTGCACATGGACAAGATGTTGAATGTTTTACCGAAAACTCCTACTGCAAATACGGTCGCCAAACGCGATGCACACTAATTTTGGTATACACAGCCCAATCAAAGTTTATTACTATGAACTTTGATAAATATATTCGCTAAGCGCGATTATCAAAAGAACTTGCATATAAGCAAGGTAATATATTCTTTACCGAAATCTCCTACTACAAATACGGTCGCCAAGCGCGATACTTCTAATGTGAGAACACGCTACCCAGCATACCCGAGAGACGCTACGTCTGGATTCGTTTCAACAATCGTAATTGACCTGGATTTAGATGTTAAAGCTTATTGGACTGATGTATTCGACCGTTATAATACGAACGTACCCTGCCGATTTCTCGGAGAAGTATCGCCCCTGATAACACACACAATATTAGTCACCTTCGCCTCACCAAAAGAGTACACCCTCCTGCACCAGGCAGTGAGCTCGGCTGTACTCCGGTTCAGTGTCTAGCCACTCTTATTGTGCTAGTCGATTATTCAGTTTATTATTACCCGGACAATTAGTGACCGTCGAAAGATATAGATACTCTGCCGATTGCTCGGAGAAGTATTCTGTATGCCAACACGTACAAAGCGTCTCTTTACTACGCAACACGAAAAGAGTGTCTTCTTCTGCGCTATTAAGCGAACCAGATTCCACTCCGGTTCTAGAATAATAAATTGACACTGTACAAAATCACGTTTGTCATTAAAGCGCGTAAACCCCGACAGTACTCTGCCGATTTCTCGGAGAAGTACACGTATGACGACACGTACAAAAACTCCTTTTGCTAGGCTTCACCTAAAGAGTGTCCTCTTCGGCGCTATTCAGCGAGCCAGATTCCACACCGGTTCTAGTTTCTGTCGTTCATTTATGATTTTAAATATAATCACACGACTATCTATCGAACTTCCTATTAAATTGCCTTCTTCTTGTACGATACCTTTACACTTGACTCTACGCCGATACGATCGTTACACACGTTAATAGATGTTAATCTCGGCTGTGCCACAATGCGGTTTGCACTTGTGACTCCTCGGTTTGAGGCGCGTACAAGACGAAGGCAATCTAGGCGGTTTGACTAGGATTGCGAAGTCGGTTTGACTTCTCGAACAAGTACCGGTTTTCGCCGGATCTATTAGAGTCGCGTGTTATTAGACCCGCTTCTAGACGTAGAGTGATGAATTTGCTTCGCGCATCGAGACCTCCTTCGATCTGTATCGAGTGGGATCGGTGCGCGCGCATCCTGGTTAGCGGTAATGATCTGCGGTCCTTTACTTTGACAAGGATCGCAGCTCTTGTCGCGGCTCGCTGTGGTAGGGATTCGCGATAGTCCCTCTCGCTCTCACACGATATGTAACTGGTACGGTTACAGCCCAGTTACATATATTTCTCGGCGATGTTAATCTTAAGCTGTCAAGGTTGACTTTATCGTCCGACGATCTTCTCTTTTACAGTGTAAAGCTTGCACTACGTCAAGCTGCCGGATGTTCGCAATTATGCATTCAAGCCTCGGAATTTGTTTTCCAATAAATCTAGTCTAATTATTATCGGTTCGAAACTTTCCCAAGGAGTTGAAATAAACTTTGTATGCACTGAGGATTTCATTAGTGTTAGTCCAGGGTATTTGTGGCGTTGTTTGGTGGTGATAGGTTCAATGTTCAAAGAAAATATATTTCGAAAGAAACTCATTCTACCAAAAATGGACTTGCATTGTTGTGATTTTATCCGCCCGTTTTACGAGTTTCTGAACAGCCGTTACAAACGAATAGAATAAAACGCACAGGGAGCAGAAAGAGAGTTCAACTGTAGAGTATAGACGAAGCGGTATCGCAGCGAACTGTTCGTCGGAAAATATTCGCACGGTGCGTGGGATCCTTAAAAAGCTCTTTGAAAAGCGTTTCTTCTTCGAGAAACACGTTCACCGTTTCTCTTTCACCGACCACTCTGGCCAGGCAAAGAGGTCATCTCTATAGTATAGAGTATAGAACGACATTTTTGTTGACGTTCCCTCGAAAGGCTGAGCCGATTCGTAAACATGGCTGTCGCGTGCATTGTTGAGGGTGAAAGTTTTATTGAGCTTTCAGTAAAAGCGCACTGCTGACTCGCAATATATTATTAAATACACCGTACAGACTTCACCTGAGAATTTATTCCTCATTTTTATACCGGTACACGAATAGAAAAACTGTTCTCCGTGACCAAACCTACCATACATTCAAAGATTGCAAATTCCTTATACTACTCTAAGGTTGCGCTCATACAAAGTTCAATAAAAACAACTGGAAAACATTTTTTACAATTTAAACAATTAAAAATGGCTATTAGCTCATTCGATTGTGCCCTGCATCTTTAATTGTTTTAATACATCTCTGTTTACAATTTTTGTAAACAAATTTTTTTCGTAACTTCAGAGCGTCACAAGATATTTCCGTTATTAGATAAACGAAACATCCTGCAGAATAGATTTTGCCTTGTGTCACTTTTCGATATATTATTTATACATATAAAGAAATCAAGTTCATTCGTGCTCCTCTAAACAAATCCACGGCGATAAATGAATATAAACAACTGTGTTGGAATACATAAAATTATCACATCTAAAATATCTACGAGATAAATACTTGGTCAGTGTACGTAAAACAAACTAGATACTTAAAGAATGGAACGGGCCCAGCCAGGGAATCGTGGAAAGCGTTCCTGCACCGTCGAAACAACGTTGGCATTGAAATCCCATGATCTTTAGCGGACTGCGTTTATGCGGCCGCTGGTAATGGATTGAATCGGTTTAAAAACCGGGAACACACACATTCGAAAGCAAAATGCGGTTATATAATTTGTGAAACAATGTTCT
>CM052279.1:29139212-29179342 GCA_028455765.1 Lasioglossum oenotherae | reverse complement strand
AGAACATTGTTTCACAAATTATATAACCGCATTTTGCTTTCGAATGTCGGTAACTGTATCATAAAAATTAATACGAATTAAAATGCGGATACGTTAGTACACGTGAAATGGAATTCTTTAGTATCGATGGCGGGGAATATTTTCCTTCAACAATTCTATTACTTTCAGAATAACCGGCGTCTTTAAATTCTTCTACCTCGTTTCCTGTTTCAAACTCCACTCATCAATTTTTGTTATAAATTCATCTAGTCGTATAAGCAATCCCGTCGAACGTAACTGCAACTCGAACGATATTAACAGTTAACAATTTCAAGTCAGTGTACCGGAACTGGTCAACTTCTCCCAGAATCCTTTGTGAAGATCGAGTTATCGTTTCCGTCGTCGGACCGGTCGGAGATACACGTAGCAACACTCGAAGATAAATTGTGATTGAAACTTGTAGAAGATAAGGGATCGAGTGGCAGAGTAGCGAGTGCGCGCTATGCTATGCTGTGCTATGCTATGCTATGCTATGCTGTGCTATGCTCTGCTATAGGGGCAGCAGCACGTTTAGGTTACACCCTCGTGGATCGGGTAAACGATCAGCTTTTGGGAACCGTAGGGACGTAACATCGATTCGGGTCTCGACTCGGCCCGCGAACGAAAACCAGACGTTCGACTGTGTTTTACGGATTCATGGACCGCCTTCCTCGGAATTGAACGCGTCTGCAGAATTTACAACCGCGGACCTTGCTTGAACCCCCTGCGCGATCCACGAACGCGCGCGCAGGTGGAACCCGGAAACCCGGTGTTATAAACAGCGCCGCGCGCCGGCTCAACAGATCGCAGGCACCCACGTAAATAGTATCCTCCGATGTATTCAATCTTCCAGCCGCGATTAATTAATCAACCCGGCCCATAAATATTCATCGAGGTCAGTGGCTGACAGCTCGCTGGGGGGAGCTCGCGCGATTTTCAACCATGGAACTTGCCTCCGAACCGGAAACTCGTCCGGGAACCGGTTAGAAGCTGTGCGAGGAATTCATTTGTTCATGGTGATTTGCGATCTTTAGTTTGTTTTACTCGTCACAGATTATTTATGCAACGCCTTTTCTAATGCTCTGGAGACTGAAAGCGATTCACGAACCACTTGAACCATTTTCTTCGCGACAAAAACGAGAACTTGTTCGTCTTTACCCATGAAGTACCAAATTTTTATCTGTAAATTTTTGCTCTAAATGGTTAGTATTTATTAGAGGTGTGCAAGAAACCTTCGGGATTCCCGTCCCTTCCCACACACCTCTAGTAAATACGCAAATCCTATACTTTAAAGCTCAGTTAATGCATGAACTAAAATTTTTTGAAATTTTTACATGCAACGTTTTTTTCGTTACAACCACAGATATAACTCCTGAAAGACGGAGTGGAACGTTGACGCGCGAAACCTTGCGGAACTCGAAGGCGTCAGCGCGTCTAGAAATCGCGGGACCCTCTTCCTTCGAGACGAAAAAATAAACGATTCGAAAAAGATTTGAGAGTGGCCGACAGTTCTGGCTTAAATGTTGCGGGTCGACTCTCGTTCAAAAAAAAAAAGAGACGGGGGAAGACACGTGCGGGGTCGGAGGAGAAGATCTCGCGGGCACCGTCAAGAAAAAGGAGGCGAAACCCTAGACGGAAAGGGGAACGAGAAGTGGCCCATTGACGTTAAATCGCACGGTGAGACGCTTCTAAACGTCCTCGCTGTTTTCATGCGACCTACTTCGCGATCCGCAGCTCGTAACGAGGTTGCTTTCGGATAAATTCCAAGTGCCTTCGAGCAGCCGTTCCCGCTCGTTGCGCCCGCGGATCCTCGATTTTTTGGCAGCAAACGACGACGCTTTCGCTTTGCCATGATGCTATGCACGACGACCTGCGTCGTCATAATGTTACGTACACTTGTCGACGATGTCCTCTTTCGATGGAGAACAATCGATCCCTCGGAATCCGAACGGTTTGCCGAGTGGACGGGGACACGCGTTTATCCGTCCTCCGTTACACCTTTTTCTTTTTCGGACCAATTTAAATTTTTTCAAAAATTTCAAGTAGTATATTATAGTAGTCCTTTAAAAGTCCTTTTACAAGTGACCGAATATCTCACCACTTGTTTTTTTAATTAAATGGGGGCACCTTACATTGCTTTGATATCTCTCATTGAACTGAATAGAATTTACTTATAACCATTTTTATTTATGGTGCATAGTTACAGAGTTATAGGGAACAATTGAACTGAACAGCATCGAAGGCATTAATACAGAGTGGAAAAAGGGCCGAGGTCAGGTGATAGTTCGCCCTCGACCTTCGCCGAGTCGACGTCGGAATAGAAGATGTGTCCGAAGTCGATTGACCAACTTTGTTAACCCCTTCAGAACATATGACGACATATGGACGATTTCGAGACTATACATCTAGCTCTTTTTAGACAGGTTGAGACTTGTGGTTTTATCTGGAGATTTTTGGCTTAAAGTTTCCTTGGGCAGTGTTGCTCTCCACACTTTGGAACGTATAGTCATTTTCTTGAAAGTTGGTTTTAGCTTTAGCTATCATGATTAATATTCGACCAAGATCAAACAACTTGTTGAGGCTTATGAGCTATATTATTAGCTACATCTTGAGGACGAGACTATATCTAGCTCCTGAAGTTGTAAACAATTAATTGTATGCATAACAAGAGCTTCAGTGACGGTTAAATGAAATATCGTTTCGTTCCCATCTCGTGTATTTCCGCTAAGAAATTCGACAAGGACGTGCGAGGCTCTTCCGGTGTCTAAGTATAGCAAACTGAAAGATGTTCGACCTGGATCCAAGTTCATCCTGAAGGTAGAAAAGTAGTTTCCGGGAAGAATGTGGAGCTCGAGCCCTTTGCGCGCACCTAACCGACCGCTGTTGCCTCCATTAAGCGCCGGAACAATGGTGATCTCGTATGGCCGCGACATTTAAAAGAACGGGGGGACCGCGTTGGATACCGGGGCGGAAGGAATTCATTCGACTCGGACAATTAACCCCCAAAGAACGAGCAATTAGTGTGTCGCTCTTCGTTCCTGGCCCTTTTTACCCTCGGCCACGAGAGAAACGTTCTCTCCTTCGTGCTCTCGCGAGTTAATGGGAAAATAAGACTCTTTGATAGAGAAAGAGAGCGCGAGCGAGCAACTGAGAGAGAGGAAGAGAGAGATAGAGAGAGAGAGAGAGAGAGAGAGAGAGAGGGGGGGGATTGCGGAGAGAGGATATAGATCGAAACGATCCACGGGCGATCGCGAACAAAAGCCCCAACAACGAGATTGATGGCCTTTGAACTTCTAAATCGCCTCTAGCATACAATCTTTGGTCTCTCCCGAGCAAATGCTTGCCGCTATTCTTGCGTCTCCTATCTACCAAGTCGAATCGATCCCGAGGAACCTGATGTCGGTCGCCTGGTAAACGAGAGGATTTGTGAAACTGATAGATCAGTTACATACCCGTTTTTCTACTCATTGTTCTCGGAGATTAGAGGACGGGAGGCAGGCCCGACCCCACGGTCGGGGCGAGGCACAGTCGAAGTCACCAGATTAGGGAAATTGGCTCGAGTTGAGAGGAAACAGTTACCCTCTCTCTGCCAGTACCGGATTAGTCACGAGACATTGTGTCGTATACACGACAGAGATGGAACGCGTCACGTGACCGGACCGTGGCGAAAGCGTGGGGGAATAACGTCGTAGAAGGGGAATGTAGAGTGCGGACAGAAGTCTTAATCTGGCGACTCTGACTCGCAAGGAGAGATCACAGTGGTAGCATTTTAATTAAACTTTTTTTGCTGAATCCAGAGCAACAATAAGCAGACCGATGTCCGAGTGTTTTTGACAATACTCATTATTTATAAACATCTCGGGAAGCTCCTATTTCCGGATGTTGAAGGAATTTTAAGACACTTTGTATATGTTTTTAATAGAGCACACACAAACACACACACACACACACACGCGCGCGCGCGTATTACAATAGGAACCGCACAAAGTCTAAATCCAATTAATCTTGTCATTTTTATAAGGGAGCATGTTCTAGTTACTTTTGGGGCTCGGTAGGTTTAGTATTATGAAGCGTCTTGCCAGCGCATTATTTCAGATTTTCCGGTCGTGGATTGCCTCGCACCGTTAAATAACAATCGGTTTTCAGTTTGCTCGGAGCTATCCGGTCGCGTAAATTTCGGGGAATCGTCGCTAATTCGTACGCGGGTCATAATTTCGTGATAACGCGTCGAACCGACGACAGTCTCTCTCGTTAACGATAATCTCGTTCCCCGGTTTGGGTATGCGCATACGCAACCGGTCGCAGCATTTTACACGCGATCCGAATAATCCTGCGTTCCTTTTTCTCTCGACGAACGGCGAACGTAAGCGCGCGACCCGACGGACGTAACCCGGAAACGTATGCGCATATTTTCGCGCGGCAATGCCATTAGTCAAACGATACACCGTTTTAAAAGAACACACTGCGCGCGATGCCGAATACTACCGTGTTATATGTATACACACAGAGAGAGAGAGAGAGAGAGAGAGAGAGAGAGAGCTCCCACACAGAGGGTCGCCCCGTTCAATTATATTACGGGAACAGTTTAATTTACCGAGCTAGTCGGCGCAATTAATTATTCGCCGAGATTTCATTATCGAAAATAAATTCCGATATCGTGTTTACTTTTGATGCTCGTTTCGTACTAAACACCCGGTGGCTGATCGCTGCCGCTCGGATATGTTGAACGACCACCGAACGCGAACGATCGTCATGCGATTTTCGTTAACAATGGAGCTGCCGAACCGGCAGAGTATGCGAGTAGTCTCGCTTTTGTAGTTCTAACCCGTGATCCGAAATCATCACCACAGCTGAGAAAAACAAGACTGAATCTGAACGGTGCACAGTGAGGTATTTGGCCCGAAAAGTCGGAAAAATCTATTTTAGATTATTATTATTTATAGGCTCAACACGTCATAATATACAATAGTAGGTTATTGAATTTATCTTAACGCCAGATATGACATTATGAAATCAAAATTACGTTCTAATATTTCAAAAATAAAAATGATTTTTATTTTTCATCGAAATTTTATATATGTATAGAAGTTTGTTGATGTTTAATTACTGTTCAACTGCCTCTCTCTACTCTCTCTACTCTTTCCGTTTTTTGCTAGAAACATTTTTTCTTTGGATTATCAGAAACCCTTGAAAAATCGTGATAATAAAGTGCTTCCACCGAGAAGCTGGAAAAAATTATTTTTGCATGTAAATTATATTGAAATTATGTAATTTATTATTTTAGTAGAACAGAATAGAAATGCTTTATTTTGAGCCTTCCGGCCATAAAAAGGAACTCGGTTTACAATTCTGCCTGAACTCTCTCGTCCTTCCATACCTTTCCGAATCCACTAATAGGAATATTTTAAGGAATTTATTAATTCTTGCTATTAATTTTCATCAGAAAACACGCTGCGACTCTTGATGCTCATTTCGATCTCAAATCTGGGATAATTCCTTTTGCACTATGATCACATACCTCTGTCGAATGTAACGATATCAGAAAGAGCACCGTGTATTACTCAATAGTACAATGTTCCTTCAAATAATAAATGAAATATAAATCTCTTCTAGTCACGCAAGTGAAACTTTTGCATAAATATCCGCTTACCAGTTGCCAGCAGACATTTCAACACTGCCGGCACTTGTAAATCAAATAAATTAAAAGGCGCATATGTCAACAAACATTAATGACGTATCAACTGGAGGACTCTCCGAATATCGTGCATCGGTCATTGTAAAACGGTTTGCGATTTTGTTTATTTCGAAATATTCGCGATAATTCGCGGCGCATGTGGACTCGCGAGTAAAACTGTGCTAACACTGTTAACAGGAAATTCGCCGAGCGAAACGAGATCGCAGAAAGTAGCCGGAGGAAGGGAAATATCGGCGGGTTGAGTAATATCTACATGCAACCCGCGTATTGACGTGGCTCCGATTTTAACCGCTCTCTCCGTCGATGGTTTCCAATTTCACGAAAGCGGAAGGTCAAACTGGGCGTCCTTCACCTTTTATTTCATTTGTCGGCGACCTCGTTTTTACGTTTCTACCCGGGGTCGGGGCGCGGGGTACTGCCCGCGATTCCTCGGGAAACCGTTATTACTACTTGTATCGCCGCAAAGGGAACACCTCGAATTACGCCCGTGGATCCTCGTCAAAGAAATGACTAATTAATTGGCCGGCGAACCTCGGCCTTCTTGACCCGATACGTGACTCCCTTTGAACTCGACCTACCGCCGCGACCCGAATCCGAGGAACGCTCTCTCCGTCCACGTTTTCGAATTACTCGATCGTCGAATCGTCCTCTTTGATGTCGCGGATCTTCCGCCCGGGAACATTTCTTGGATTCTATTTATTTATTTATTATAAAGGGGACCATCCTCGTGAAAAAATCAGTCGAAAATCCGGATCGCGATCTCTTTCTTGACGACGCGGCGGCGCGGCGCTTCATCAACAATAATTTCCTGGAGAAACTTGGACTCTGGGTTCTCTTTGCGTTCTCAATTTCATCTTGGTTATTTTTGATTAATTTTTTTTCGTCTATTACCTAGGAAGCCAATTCTTCCAACATCTCAAACGATGCTTGGTCCAATTTTTAAAAAATTCTTAATGTCCACTTAATTGATAAGCTTCGTGATTCGTGAACATGTAGGTAAATTTTCGATGAATTAAAAATGCCTGCAGAATGGTTCACACAATCTTTATGCAAATACAAGTGGTTATGAACCGGTTAATGAATATTGAAATCCAATGAAAATTCATTTCGATGGTTTAAAGTCCATTGTCATTGTGGTTAACAGAAAGCAATTTTTGAGCTACTATTAATCTCTTGATACTGTTCACATATGGAAAAGAGAATATTATTTAATCTCCGATTTTATAAATTCATCTCTGAATATATTTTACACTGTGACGGTCGCGGAAATCGTGGTACGAGCTAGCAGATGGTGATTCCACATGTATAATAAAAATCGAGAAAGAGGAATTACAGTTTTATGTTTGACGTCTCGTTTTCCAGAAAATCGAGTTTGGAAATTCGGATTGGTCAGCGCGTCTGGTCATGGGCAGCTGATTCTACTTGTTGTAGATACTAGGATACGCGAACCTGATGGATTTTCAAAGTAATTCTTCTCGAACAATTAATCCTGCAACCAAAAGGTGTTTTTCTATTTATTTTTGCAGGTTCCAATAATAATAAATTAACTACCGCTCTGTTTAGTTGTCGTTTATTCTCATTATTCGACGTTTCATTATTCGAAATCATTTTAAAATAATAAAAATTCTCTCTATTCTCTTGCACACAAAAATGCTAAAAAGTTGTGTAACTCATTCTGAATGTGATACATCTTTTGCTTGAAAATCATAGTCGAGAAAAATTGAAGAATCGCAGATTTCTCAGGAACATTTCCAACTGCAAGTAACAATGAATAGCTTGTCGGGGTATTTATTGATCTGCTCGAAGAAAGAGCCGAATCAAAACCGAAATGTTCCCCGAGCACGTTAAATGCCAGCAACGCGCCCCGACGCACACAGAACAATACTTTGAAAAGCGGTGCGTTACAAAGCGGCGGCGGGAACAGATCCAAAGCACGGGCGCAACAGCCCTATAGAAAGAAACAAAATTATGTAGGACAGAAGCGTTGGTTTTCTCGGACGTTGTAGTCTCGAGTGGCTGGCCATAGCCGTGCTGTTCCACTGGCTGTGGAACATATCCGACAAGGGTCAGGCGCAATCCGACTAATTTCCATCTCTGTTCATCACGCACGGCCGTAACGCGAATTTCGTTAAAAAATTACTTTTAGCCGGGACCGGTGGAGAACTAAAAATCTGTCTAATTAAACGAGAGTGGGTTTCGCTGGTTGTTTTAATACGCTAGACGCGCCTGGAGAGCCGTATATTCCGGCATTCCGTTGGTGAACAGAGACTTCCGATAAAGTAACTGAACAAAAATCCGTCACTGAATATTCTGAATTGGTTTCTACACGGGGAAAGCCTCAACGATATCATATGTCGTATCAAGTTACAAAAGCTCTTCAAATGAGAAAACTTTTCCTTGATAGTTTTCCAAGGCCGACAGTTTTATTACGATATTTCTCAGAATTTTGCCTGTCACCTTTTTACGACGTACTAAAATTCGACGTGATCGGTATCCATCGCGGAATATTTTTATTTCGATGTTATCGCATTAGCAGTTTCTGTTCCTCTTTCGCTGCAAATATATTTTAAAAATATTTTTTTTTATTCATTTACAGTCATTCCATAAGAAATGTTGAAAGTTGAAAAATCGTGTGTTTGCAGCACCTATTTGTAACACTAAAACAAGTATAGACCATTTTATTCGGGGGGGGGGGGGGGGTCTGTAGAATCGTTTCCCATAAGTAAAATGAAAATGTCTGTGCTTCTAGCGTAGTTTCAAGAAATTCCTGCAGTTGAAGGCTTCACTCTTTCCTCGTGATTATCCTAAAAACTTACTGCGTTACAGAAGTATGGTTTTGAAAATTGTGTTCAGGAGGAGGATTAATAAAGATCAACGAGGATTCAAGAGAATCTGCGAGACCCCGTGGTAATTGGAATTTCATTGGCTCGTTATCAGTTTCGGAAAGTTGAAACGCAGGAATCCGAAGGACGCGTCGAGGCAACAGGATACGTGTCTTCCGTAGAACGCTTCCAGAGGCGAAACGGCTGCGAAAAACAGGGTTTAGAGCGTGATTCCTCTCGAAAAGGGTTTCGTCGAGGAAGGAGGCAGGGTATCAACCAAGAAACTCCCGAAAGGAATTCCTGGCGTCTTAAGGTCGCTGGAAGTCAATTCCCAAGCGGCATGAGAGACGTCATCCCGCGTGATTAATGATCGCGGAATTAATTTCGAGCCGCGACAGCAAATACTTCGGGGATTAAACGGGCTGCTACTCCTCTTAACAGGAACCGCGCCTTTGTTTTTCCGTTCTGGACTGTATGAAATATGTATGTATAAAGGTTGCCCCGGTTGCCGGGTCGAGTCTTTCAGCGACGCTCGAAGTTAATCAAATTGTCGTCGTTTAATCAAATCGAGTCGTCCCGATTCCTCTTGTCAACGAGCGAGCCTCGATGCAGCTCCCACTCATCGATCCTCTGTGCGACCTGCATCGGAAAAAAGATATTTTGTTGGGAAACTTGGGAGACGCGATATTCGTAGGCTTTGCGGATTGACGAATGTCACTGGCCGTGGTTGGGTAGAAAAATTTCATATAAATATGAGCTTTTTGAGAGTGAGTATAGCATTTTTTTTTTGTTTGAGGGCGGTGAGGGAATGTCACTTACGCACACCTCCTCCTCAGATGACGACTATATGTAGAAGAATTACTGTACATTGTTTATATGTAAAGTGGGTGTAAAAAGTATTTGTACACCCCCCTTTAAAACGGAATAATATTTTAAAATTGTACCAAACGATCTGATTTTGTATAATTAATTAGAAGCATTGGTTTACGAAATGATATGCAAAAAAGATTTTCCAAAAATTATAATTTACACGGTTACATGCAAGAATAAAAAAGGAATGTTTAAATATAAAACGTTGAAACCACTTCCTGCAGGTAGGAGACTTTCTCCGTAAACAGCACATACGTTGTTCGTGGCGATTTTACTGGACCTCCATTCCGAAATTCATATAACATGAGATGTCAGAAATGGATACGCATTTCGCTTATGATTTTTCACTGCTAGGAATCACTGTTTTCATTATTTTACACATGACACATGAAATGTATACACAAAAGTCGGCACGAACTTATGGGATGACCTATAATACATACATAACTATTCACCCAAAAATTCGTGTTTGCATAAAAAGACCTCGTTCCAGGCATTTCCAATCGACAATGCAAACGTTTAGGAGTGTACTGTGGCGTGGAACGAGTGTTTCACGGAACAAGTTTTCCGTGTTATTGGTGTTAACGGTGCTTCTTTCGTCGGTGAACAGAGGCACTCGACAAATCCTCGGTCTCCCCTGGTACCCGGAAGTCCATTTGCCGAGGCATCGAGTTCTCGTAATAAAGCAACCGAGTAGGGCGAGAGAGAGAGAGAGGGGGGTGGGTTCGCAGGGGTGTGCAACGGGCTCGTAGGAGGGCGCGAGGGCGCGAAGGAAAGGGTAAATAACGTACCAAGGAAACCAATATCGGGGTGAGCGCCGTAGAGACAAAAGTTTTCTGCTCGAGCCGGTCCGCAAGCCAGCCATTCCCGGCTCTCTCTCTCTCTCTCTCCTTGTATACTATAAGGAGAAAAAGAGGGTGGGGAAGAAGACGGCGCGGCGCGGCGACCAAATGAGCTGCAGTTCCCATAACTGCCATCGATCATCCGGAAAATATTATGTTCATAAAATTTCGCCCTCCGGGCTCTAAGAACGGTATTTATCTCTCGAAATCTGACGACGTAACGCGTCCCGTAACCGGAAACGGATGTTTACCTCTGGATATCAATTGTTGATCATCTCCGCGGGATGATTCTCTCCGAAGATTAAATCTGGGGACCAGGGCTAAAAGATTGTACTGTAACTTCTTCATTTATGTTCGCAGCAGAATTTCACTCATCGATTTCTTTCCTCCCATCGATTCTTTAAATATTTGACGGTCCAACAATTATACAGGATGGAAATTATAAAGCGTTACAGAGACGAATATCTCCAAAAACATTTATTGTACGCAAAAATGTTTCGGATGAAAGTTGTTCGGTACCGAGGGGGACATCATGTGGTGGGACTTTTATTTTTCCCGGTAGACACTCCAAGGTGAGCTGAAGGTCAACTTACATTTTTTGAATGGAAGAGTTTTTGTAGCCAATAGAAAAAATTTATCAGATAACAATGTTGCCAGACCTTTCTCCGGTATATACAACTTGCTGTGTACTTTTTACTTATATTAAAATCATTATAGCGGATTAATACGTAAGTGTTACGTATAAATTTATATATAAATTTTTTTTACTGAAAAAACCGGTTTTCGAATTGCATAATTTTCTTTTAAATTCTTCTTTTCTTTTAAAAACCGATTAACCCTAATCCGGATAGTATTGTCATTCACCGTATATCGAATCTGAAAATAGTGTATAGAATCGAATTTTCCTAAAGTTTCCGCGACAAGAACTGACTGTGTAGCTTGTAATATGCAATGCTGAAAAATGTCACCAGAATACTTACAGACACCGGTGTGTTGCTTGCACAAAGGCCAGCAAAAAGTAGCGACAGGTATTCGGTTGCGGGGGTGAACGAAAGAGCTGGAGGGCGCGGGCGGCCCTTTGCGTTGGGTCGGGGACGGATAATCTAGTGTCGCGCGGACGATAATCCTTTGATCGGCGAGGAGGTACGGGCTATCTCGTTTCTGGGTTAGCAGAGATTGATGGCAGCGAAATAATGAAACCGTGACATTGGAAGGGACAGGGCCGGGCTGGTATCCGCGGATCAAACTCCGTGCGCGCGGATTATAACGTTCGGATCTCTCTTTTCGTTCCATCTTGAGTGTGGTCTCTGTTGCTCGCCGCGATTTTTAAATAAATCCGGGGTAAATAGGGCATGAACATCGGCGGCGGCCTTTGACACGATTTATCGAGCACGCACGCTCCGCTCGAGGCTCGTTGGCCTCGGCTCTGCTCCGCTCCGCTCCGCTCGACTCGACTCGACTCTGGTCCCTGTACGCGTGCCTTCTGTGAAATGCACTTACCGTCGCAATTATCGAGACGAGTAACGCCCAAGTCAACACACGCACGGGAATATTTAATTAGCCGTTTGTTGGTCTCCGGGTATCGCTGAAATACTGGCAACTGTCGCGTGCTGTGTGCGGAAACGGTGGTACCAAATGGAGCATAGCCGCGGTGCGCGGCAAGCGCCTCGTATAATGATCGTCTTGTTTACCGTTCCCGGCCTAGTTCGCTCTGGTTCTTTTCCTACGATTTCGGAACGGCGCGGAATGAAACACTCTCGCAATTACCTGCCCGTGGACCGTTCGTTCATATTTCGTCGGGCGTACACGCGGCGATAATTAACGGGCGGGACCACCCACCATTGAACGAGACGGAGACTCTTTTATTATGATAACGAAATTCGGTTCGCTCAGTCAGACTTCGTGCCATTCTGCAGTACTCGAAGTTGATTCCTCGGCCAATGACGAATCTCGTGCTCGAGTTGCGACGCGAGGGCCCCCACTCGAGATTCAATGATTTCTCTCGTTCGGTGTTTCGCTGCTCGTAAACCAACCGGAAATAAGGGAAGAGGACGATGGGCGTCTATGGGGGATAAGAAGCGCGCGAGGGATGTACAACGTGTGTTCGCTGCCGGGAAGTCGACTTCGCGCGACGAACATAAACGCCAGAGACCCCGGACATGGAGGTTTTACGGGCGCGTTGCTCGTCAAACTCGCGCGAGAAACGATCTTTATACGGCCCAGCGATTCAAGCCGCGACAAACGATCCTGCAAATCACCCGGCAAACCTCGGGATCGTTCGACAACCGGCCATAATTAGACTACATCACACGGTGAGAACACGCTTCGAATGTTTCTGCATCGAATTACGCTCCACAAAATCATTCTAGTTCGAGAAACTGCGACAGCGTTAAAATTGTTTGGACTGCGATTTTTTATGCAAAGTGAGAGATTGCTGCGAGGAACAGGAGCCACAGAGAAACTTGCTTTTCTTTTCGGCATTGCAGTACGTTGAAAATAATAATGCATTAAATACCCACTAAAAATTGACAGGCGATTATTCAAACCAATTTTTACATAACTATGTTTGTATCTAAGGAGTTGATAAAAATTAATATATCTTTTAATTTACTACATATTTACATTTTAATACATCTTTTAATACATTTTTAAACTCCACAAGGTTAAATTGTTAATTTTGCAAAGTCGGATTTGGAAATGAAAACCTCGAGAAGAATGGGACAGTGTAGAAAATTGTTCAATAATTTGTTCAAAATCGGTAGAAAATTTATAAAAAATAAAAGTTATTTGTACCAATTGCTAGAAACAGAGGTCACATAAAAATTGCTTTACCTTTAATAATTATCCTACGTTTAAACTAATATATCGGTGTCTTAAATAAAATTTTGTTTGCCTTTCGTTCCTGTTAATTGGTCAATGGGAGCTCCGTGTTCGCTCGGATATCCACAGTTATATGTACCTATTATATGTAATATGATTTTCCCGTTTAAAAACGAATACCGAATAAGGGCGATTAAAAAGTCTCGTTTAACAAAAGTTAATTAATTATGTGAATTATGCGGGGGGCGTAATCCTTTTATGAAACGAGGTTAGCGATTCTGGTGTGGGCGAGGTGTATTTGAAAGCGGAATTTATTTCTGCAGTGATGTAATAGAACTCGCAAATTATGCGTTATTGCGAAGTTTTGTCGGATTGTACGCTGCATTCTGTTTGATCTAATTCTTTTCTATTAGCTCGGTGTGCATATGAAATGCACAGTAGTCTCGTAAAGCTTGCAGTTAGGTAAAATGGTTGAGATTAATGGAGATTAAGAAGGCATATCATTGTAGCCGTTTAAAAAGGGATGGTTCCGTTTAAAAAATGAAAGTGACCTTGATAGCTGTAAAAAAAATGACATGAAAACAAAAATTTGTTTGGTATCGTGTGAGCCCCATTTTACCATTCAACTTTATCCTGAAGATGTTTAATATATTAGGTGAAGTATTTTCGCTTTATTTATGAAGCGAAAAACGCTCATAACTTTTTACTTCATCTAATATCTTTGAAAACAACAAAGATATTTGAGGTACAAACGTTAAGTGACTCACCCTGTATATTTAATTTATCATCTATATCACTCTATTCATCGCAACAAAATAATAAATTTCGTTGAATGCAATCAAAATATGGGTCGGTTCTACATTTGACGTGATTTCAGTTTCCCGAAATTGTCACAGCGGGAACAACATTGGTCAGCTAACGGTTTCATTGAGAACCGATCCTAAGGTGTTTCTCCTCGCGTTTCTCCATTCAGCGACCGATCGGTTCGCACGGGTCCAGTATTGTTCGTGTCGCGGGATAAAGACTATTCTCCAGGGGTCGTGGGCAAGACGCAGGCACTGAAACCGGGTGACCGCGTGGAACAACGTGGAAGCAATCAATGGGGATCAGAAACTATCCAGCTAGCGAGTAAAGCGAGCAAAGGGAGTAAAGCGAGTCGGAGTTGTCAGGGTGGGCCACTTTGCTCGTTACTAGCCGGCGCGGCGAGTTTGCTATTAAAACCGCTCTCCGCGGGATATTATGAAGCGAGAGACCGAATAGTGTTAGGCGAACTTCGAAAACATGCGAGATCGAACAAAACACCGAGGAAACAACGGTGATCCCGGCTAAAGACGAAATTTCCTAAACGCGTTAATACTTGTAAAATCATCCACAATTTCCATGTGTTTGGATCTTCGCTGGTTTTTCCGTTACGCTGGAAACTTGGGTTTACGATCCGGTGAAAATTGAATAAATAAAGAATCGCAGTTTAATCAGATTTGTGGGAGAGCGTTTAGTTTATTGTAATTTTTGATCCCCGTCACTCGCGAGACAATAATCGAGATATAATAGTCGGCTTGAAACGGTCGATCCGAAACAAGGATGGAGCACGTGTAATCGATTAAAGATATACTGTTAGCCGCGTGATTCTTAGAAGGGAGAGCGAGGACCCGACCGATTGTTGTGTATATTGTCGCCGCTCGATCCCCTCACCGCGCACCCCGAACTACTCGGTCCGCCCGAAGTGCGCGGGGAGAGAGAGAGACGAGCGACGACAACGGCCGAATCCTCGTTACCAGTACATTTTTGACAATTGACATACACACGCGCTCAGCACGGTACGTCGAGCGAATGTGTTCGTGCATTCGCACAGCGATGCCGAGCAGCCGATCTCTTTTTACTCGAACACCATGCTTTTGCACCTTTTAGAGATTTTCTAATTTTGTATTCCCATCGATGGTGATTGCGAAAGTAGCCTGAATACAAATTCTTTCCATTCTGATAATGTTTATAAATATCAAAATGTTTGACGATCAAATGCCACTTTTTTACAAAACATGAAAACAATTTGGCAAAGTTAACTCGTAGGCTTGTCACGTCTGCTGACGTGTTGCCATACGTTATAAGCATAGTTAATAAGAGTAGGATATTGTAACCGTAATTATTAATAATATCCATTGGTTGTGGGTGGTCATACTTCGCTCCGATCATCACATCCGATTCTCACCTCATACCATACACCCATTCTTATCTTAACTCTTGTATTGTAACGGGTCCGGTTCTTCGTCGTTCGATTTCCTCGCGTCCGTGCTTCTCCGTGCTGAACAGCTCGCCGATCCAGGGTCCTAAACGGCGAAGAGAGTAAACGGCGCGAGGAACGGGATCGGTACGGGGTGAAATACCTAACAATTCGATTACGTGCAACTAGAATTATGCTCGCTGCCCTTACGGTACGTTGGATACGGTGCTTCAGGATACGGTGCGCGGTTGTCGTGATACGGCGCGTGATATAAAATGTTCGACCGTGATAGTGTTACTTGAACCTGTAGATGGTGTAGGACGGACTCGGAATAGACAGGAGCAGCATTAGATCACGGCTATCGCCGCGATCTCCCTACCTAGGCCGGATTTTCGTAGTTCTTCGATGTCGGTGACGCACCGGTCATCGAAGTACTCCCGGGCAGCCGTTCGGTGAGCTTGGTCAAGGTGACGCACCTTATCTCACTCAACCGGTCTCGTGGGCGACTCGCTCCACGAGGGTGGCTTTCTAGGCGGTTCTTAGGCGACGTCGAAGGGTGGCGCACCACTTCTTGTTCAGCCGATTTCGTGGGCGACGCGCCTCACGAAATTTACCGGTGACGCACCGGGTATGTTCGAGGTGGAGCACGGCTCGCACCAGCGGAGATACAGGATAACTGGACAGGAGGTTCTCCGACGAAGGCGAAGGGGTGACACACCACTTCTAGTTCGCCGACTCTCGGAGGCGACGCGCCTCGCGAAAGAGACCGGTGACACACCGGGTGTTTCGAGGTAGATTTATCGGTTATCGGTTTCAGGAGAGTGTTTCAGGAATGGATTTCTGGTCGGGGCGGTGTCTCCTAGATCACTCCAGGCGGAAGACAGGTAATTTTGATATGTTCTCGGCGGCTTTTATAGGAGTTGCTCAGTCGTGAGGGTTGGTGGTGCGGAAGGGTGTTTTGGTAGTGACGTAGGTCTTTCGGAATGAGATTGTAGGCTCGGGGCTGGTGCGGTCCGGGCGAATCTGTTGTGTTGTCGCGGAGTCGAGGGTTACGCGGTTCGGTATTCTCCGTGTATGATCGGTGGTATTAGTTGGAGTTCGTTCGTAACATGCCTACGTTTTGTAGGCCTGTTACAGTATAATAATCATATCTTAATGTATTCCCCGTAGCAGTATCACGTAGCATTCCCCGTAATCGTTAGTCGCACATCTCATAACATCCGTAGCGTTGTGTCTGGCTAGGCATTGCGTAGAAGATAAGACACCTATATATTCGACCACACGATCCTAAAAAGAGTTCAGTTAACTCAGTTCAATTCGGACAGCCAGTCTGTCACGTTCGTTCAAGACTCCAGCGAGGCTCGTCGCCTCCTGGATGTCCCGGTCCGGATTTCGACGAGTCCTCGCTCTCATCCGCCTTTGAGCGGTCCTGCTATATCACGCGCTTCTAATTCACTGTAATTCCATTTCATACGTTACAAATACATTCCCAGTTATTCATTTAATAAGTGAGTCTCGCTAGTTCTTGTCCCTACATCCTCGCGCTTGCGACACTCTCCTATTCAATTCGCGTTCGTCGCTATTAATTACGAAAGCTCGTGCGCGTCAACGAACGCGAGACGGAGGACAACAGCGGGGTATCTTCCGTCAACCGAGGATCACCGACGACGTGGTCTTCCCAGGACGAGTGAGGATCATCGTCCTCCCTACGACGATCCAGCCTGATTCGACTGCAGCTGTCAACGAGCAACGAAAGCAGTTTGCATAAACGAAGCCTGCCTGTATTCACCGATCGCCATACTCAACTGTCCGATAAGTCGCTGAATATGTCCCTGCGAAGATTCGCGCCGTCTGTCATCTCTGTTTTCACCCGCCGCTTTGGGCGAATCTACTGCCTGTAAGCGTTAAGTAGTATACGCATGTTCGCGAAAGTCGTGGTTCCCAGTCAGACGTCGGACGTAACGTGCCGCGTGGACAAAAGGTTGTATCGCATTTGAGCGTCTAGTAAGGGGAATGGGTCGCGGAACGATAGTTTCGCGAAAGTCAGACTCCGGGACGTAACAGGCTCCACAAATATTATGATCGTTGACTTTAACCCTTTGCACTCGGAGACATTTTATCTCGAAATGTGGTGATTGATTTGATCGAAAACTTGCAAGACAGCGTATTGTATGCCCGTCACTAGTTCTAAGACTTATGAGCGGGAGTGCGTGTATTGTTCGTCCGCCGAGATTTGGCACGAGAAACTCGTACGTACCACGTGGTATCTCTACTACTCGCTACACGGCTTCCGCGATTTACCGAATCGCTTGACGAAGACAGCAAACAAGTGTATTGAGTATGATGAGTGCAATAGAGTGATGTGGCGACGCTGAGCTCCAATGTCTAGCGTTCCTGCCCGAAACCGAAGCGTAAGAGCGTAAGAGTGGGATCCGCAGTTTGGCGTTAAGAGTGGGGACTCGCCATTCCCCGTGCACCCCACTGACGAGATTCTGTGCCAACTCTCGGCGGTCGGACAATACACGTCTTAGAATTTTATCGTGGCTATGGGCAATATACATATAAACAGTATAAATGAGCCTATAGACGAGCCTATGACAGCATCTGAAACATCGCACAAAGTTGATCACACAGACAGAAGAGAAGTGGACAGTGTCTTGGAGAATAAAATGCGAGTTTGGTTGTTTGAGGGAGAAATTCGAGAATCGCTCATTCCACTCGAATTTGCCGCGGTGTTCGTCGTCGCAGCGTTAAGTGGCGAGAACGTCTGCGACCCAGGTTGACCCTTCAGCGGGTTGAAAGCCCGCGACACAACCCAACCGTCCCGGTTTGTATTTAAAGACTGTGGAGGCGGGGTTTGGTGTAGGTCGGGTATAAAGCCGCGGTGGGAAAAGTCGATTTCCACGGTGAACAGCGAATCGCGAGCTGTACTCGAGGGTTTCCCGGCAATCCGGCAAATAAGCTTCAAATATTTCGCGGCTTGCCGCTCAATTTATCGAACGATGTCGCCGGGCTAAAGGCACGGACCAATATATCCAAATTGCTTATACTGCAATCCTTAAATATATTAATAACAGTGGAGTAGAGAAACGAGAGAGAGTTACGTTCGTACTTAGAAGCGGTTGGAACATATTCATCAGCTAGTTACTTAAAAAGGCTCGACAACTGTGACATTTTATTAACTCTCTGCAGTCGAGTCAGAGGTATCATTAAAAACTGCTGTACTCTAATTCGAAACGACTCCTACATTACTGAATTCCAGTGAACCACATTAATATGAATAACTAGATGTATCCGCGACTTTGTCCACGTGCAATAACAAAAATTATAAGGAGAAACGTGCCCAAAAGTGGGCGAAAAAGTCGTCTTTGGTCACTAATAATGACGTCACAATCCACCCCCTGTTAGCTTCGCTTACCAACGGCGCCTCGCGGCTTCGCCACTCGAAGTTTTTGCGTGACAGAACTATTTTATGTAATAGAAAGATAGCCTTAATAGATCCAGAGTCCTATTATAGATCCAGAATGCAATTGTCTCTCTTCAGCATTTCCTTTTCCATTCTTTGATTTATGCCTCTTAAAATAAAATATCTATTCATGCGATTATTAAAAGATTGTGTATTAGGATTTCTAAGATAAATTACAGCTAAATAGTACTAAATATTGAGTTTAAAATATTTTTAACCTTTTTTCTTTCTTAACAGGTAAACAAATTTGAAATATTTTCCAACAGTTAGAAAATTGTAACAGGAAGATTTTGTTAATATCACCATACAACGACAAGAAATTAATGAGCGCATAATTTGATTTTCCGTACGCGGGATGTACAATCGCACGCGTGCAACTACGTACGATAAATTGAACAATGAGCTCGGGAAAGCCGGTCGATAATAACGGGTCCGATCGATCGCACCGCGTATCGCGGCCAGATTTTAATATTCGATGATCGACGTGCGCGGGGCGTGACCGCGTGAATATTTTAACGCATGTTCCGGTCGCTTTTCGAAAATCCTCGTGAGAGCAAGTTACACCGTTTGTTTACAAGCGTGTCAGTCGGAAGGATTTCTGGAAATTGGATCGCCGCGGTCCATGCGAGCGCTCGACCGAATCGGGTCCGATATCGAAATTCCGTTGTTTATATTGCTCGGTTTTCGATAGACGGCACTCCCCCGAAAACTAGATCCCACCGCGGATGAGTTATTGAATTCGCAGTTGCGCCGGTATTTGCGAGCTGGGACACTCGATTTTGTTGTTGCGTACCTTATAAAAGGCTATTTCTCGGACCTAAGAGGGTCAAATAGTTGAAAAGGCGCTGCGCTGGTACAAAGGGTTCATTTTGTTCTGGGTCTGATGGAAAATTCGGTATCCACTTGGATGTTATCTTGCTAGGCGCTTGGAGACTCCGATATAAGGATTTTAGGTTCTTCTATGCAGAGATTGTATGTTTTGGTGGTTGCAATAGATGGAAGGGAAAGGGAAAAATAGATAAATGCATGTCAAATGCAATGAGAAAGGGTGCATACTATTGTTCCGAGTCTGTTAGGAGACACAATGTTGAAGCTAACTAGTTACAGCTTGTCTTAGCTACCCTGATGTATGATTTTTTAATTTTCGTGTGGGTTGATATAATCTGTCGAGAGTGACTGTTGTGTATGAAAATAGATAGAGGGATATAGAATGTAGGTCGGATAGGAGACTCAATATTAATACGATCCAGGTAGAGTTTGTCTTAGCCACTTTGACATATGACCTTTCAATTTTTGCACGAATGAAGACTGTAGAGACGTAGATGAAGGTGTGAAGGAAAAATAAATAAAAGGATGTAAAATGGAAAGGGCGCATTTTATTTAGAGTCAGTTACGAGACATTAAAGTTATCCAGGTAGAGTTTATCCGGGACACTTATTGCTAAGAATAATTATTAAATTGCTGATCGGCGCAGTGACAGGCACAGAGACTCCGCAGCTCTATTAGAGTCGTTGGCAAGTTATCGCGGCGGCAGCTAAGCGTGTTAGGCCCCGAGACAAAGGCCCCTCTTGTCGAACAGCCGGGTAGGAAATGAGCACTTAAAAAAAAGCAACTCGAGAATATTCCCGGTCGACACGTCAGCCAGGAAGCCGTCGGTCGGGGGTGGCCACGTTCCTACGCCGATGTTCGACACGAAAGGTTCGCGAACGAGCGCGTTCGCAGGCCTTATCGCGGCGAAGGGCTGCCCTAACTCCGAGCCCTTCGGCCCGAAGAGATCTAATCGCGCGGGCTGGTTTCCTTCGCTCGGCAGCCGGCTGCTCGTTCTCGTGCCGCTCGCTCTTATATTCTTGGAACTCGAGACTGCACACCGTAACACCCTGCAGACCCCACTCTACTCTCTCTCTCTCTCTCTCTCTCTCTCTCTCCCTCTCCCTCTCTTCCCTCTTTCACGTCGAAGCTCCGTCAACGACGGAGACCGACGGCAAATTCGCAGACGTCGATCCAACTCCCACTCGATCCGCTTTCTTGATCGCTCTAGCTCGAAAGTCAATTGCACCTGCAATTACGGCAACGATACGTACAACTTCTATTTCGAAAGTTTGTTGAACACACGTAGCTATAGGCTTTCTCTAGTCTCGTTGAAGGTTCTCGCAACGTAGCAGTCCACAGGCTGAGAATGATTACGACAATGAGCAGTCTGAAAAAATGAGATGGACGTTTCTGCGATTGCGCTTGTTGTTTTGAATACCGGTTCTTTTAATACTGGAGGGTACTGTCGATTCTGTTGATCTTAGTCGGCACAAGTCGAAGCTTTAGAAACAACGATCGGAAGAGACTGCTGTGTAGCGCATCAAGAGGTTCTGTCCGGACTTATGTGTTTCGTTTGAGAAGATATATGTTCCTGTAGAATACTTACAGGAGGAAACGTTACTTTTAGGTTCTCTTTAAAACCGTGTTCCCCTGGAACATATATTTTAGAATTTGTATTTGCAAAAGTTCCAAGATGTAGAACTGAAGTTGAATATGTTGCTTACTACAGAAGGGTGTACAAGAGGAAAACATAGTAGTATATCAAACAATGTTACATCTCGCTACTGTGTAAAGTTACACGGTAAGACAGTACTGCCATTTTACTGCTATTAATTTTTTCGATTAAACAGGAAACAAATTTACTTAGGCGATTTGCATAAAAATTTTTGCGAGAATTATACAACGCTGTAAATGCATCAGGGTGGATAGGGAAGAGCAGGATAGATGCAGAAAAATTCATCGGCAAACTCCGGAAAGGCAAGGAATCGAAAACTCGCTCGGAGCGCTTCCTCCGGTTCGTCGTGGAGTATTTAGGGGATGTTTTCGGCGTTGGGGCTTTCCAGGGGTGGTTTTACAGCCGGGGAGTTTTTTTGCCGAGTACTGGCAACCACGAGGGAGTCATGGTTGACCGTTTACAGTCGCCAGGGGAGCGGGTCTCCTCGGTCGCGACGAATTCGCACGCCAGGAGCTCTCCTTGTACGCGATTCGCTTAAAATCGACTTCTCCGTGGAAGATCCGAGTAATTCTTGAGTGAAGAACCTTCCTCGTAGATTTTTAACCGGTATCGCAATTCGTAAACGCAACCTGAAGACGTTCTTTCGAGCAGGTGCGCATTGAAAGTCGTCAAATTGCGAGAAAGCAAAGTTTCAACACGTTTGAAGATGTCTGTTAGCTTAAGTCGACATCTCCGTGGAAGGTCCAAGTGATCCTTGAATCAAGTACCATCTTCGTCAATTTGAACCTGTATCGCAATTCGGAAACGCAGCCTGAAGACGCTCTTTCGAGCAGGTCCGCACTAAATGTCCGCAAATTGCGGAAAAGTAAAGTTTCAACGCGTTTGAAGTCGTCTATTGGCTTAAGATCAACTTCGCCGTGGAAGATCCGAACGATCCCTGGATCGCGGATCATCGTAGTCGATTTTTAACCTGTATCGCAATTTGTAAACGCAACCCAGGGACGTTCTTTCGAGTAGGTTCGCATTAAATGTCCGCAAATTGCGGAAAAGTAAAGCTTCAACGCGTTTGAAGTGGTCTGTTGGCTTAAGTCGACATCTCCGAGGAAGATCAGAGTGATCGTTGGATCGAGGATCATCTTAGTTCGTTTTTTCCGATATGTACTGCAAATTGCAAACGCAGCCGGAAGATGTTCTTTCGGTGTGAGTTGGCATTAAACTAGTAGTGCAAATCGTAGAAAAGCGTAACTTTGACACGTGTGAAGTCGCCTATCGATTTGCCAGCGGTTCCTGCGACGCGACGTCGTGACCAGCCGATCGCGGACACCCGCCGATTATCCATCCCTCCGCGAGCCATTTACATTTTTAACGGCCCTGCTGCGGCCGACTACTGCACGCGATATTCTTCAAACCCACCCCGCACAGCCTCACGCGAGCCCGACTAACGCTGCCGGGCGAAACGAAAGTGAAAACATGTTTCTCGTTTGATCCACCGTACGAACTTCCACCGGTACGCACACCGTTCAACCGTCCGCGTCCGAGCATTGCCCGAGCTCTGCCCGAGCTTGTCGCTGGCGAATTAAACCGGAATGCTGGCTGGCCGGATTTAACCGCCCCCGCTTGTTTTCCTGTCTGAGTTTCGGCAAACGTATAGTTGTGCCAGTTTGCGTCAGATCTGCTGGCGATAGTTTGCATCAACGAAAAGAATTTTTGGCGAAATGGTCTTGTTGTTGTGAAAACTTCGTTAGGTGCACCGCGTACACAGTTACTGGGCAGTGAACGAGTCTGATCCGTTATGCTCAGAGGTGAAACGCTATTTGGGTAAACTCAGGAAGCCGAAGTTTTCACTTCGGTCGTGCGGTCTTATGCGCAGAGTACTGGTCTGTTTTTGATGCAAGGTATGAACTATGTAGCGTTATCAATCGTGCGCAAGGACCCCGCTATATTTAATCGACGGGGCGATGCACCGATCGCGTGCCCTCCCCTCCGCTTCGGTCCCACTTCGAGAGCAATCGCTGATAATCGGGGACTCTGTTCGGATCTCTTGCCCCTCTGCACCAATGAAAAATTCGTGAGGGTAGCCACCCCACCCCACCGCTTCGCAGTACCTTTTTTTTGTTTAAGGGCGGTGTGGGGAAATGCATGTAACGCACCCCGCCCTCCTGATAATGGTTGGGGGGTAGTGTGTGGGACTCACCTGCCGAAATAAAACTAGGGCGAAGGCGTACCCACTAAAGCCCCACCGCTCAGGGGCCATTCTTGGACCAATGATTGATTTATTGCATTTAAGGTATTAGATAATCCGCAGTAACACATATTCTCAGAACTATTCAATTAAACAGCGGAATCCTTTTCCCAAACTTACTGTGTTCTTATTTGATTCTTCTACGCTTTTCTATTAAATATGACCGGGTGCTTCTTTCTTTTACACAGTAGTGTACATGTAGGTTCAAAAGCAGACGCAATAGCATGTTGAAAAATTTATGAAATCCGACCGTCATCTACAATTGATAGAAACATTAAGAATATTTGGATTTTATCTTGACTTGAACCACAAAATACAGCACAATAAAATCACAATAAACTGTCAACAGCGACTGCCTTTCACCGCCACATATAGCTGTGGAAACGGTCGGTGGAAAGCAGAAAAGAAGGTACGTCGTGACATTCTGAAGCAGAAAGTGTTTTCGGTAGATTGGGAAAGATAAGTTGAAGTTACATACGCGGGTCGTTCTACTTCGGTGTCTGACCTGCACGTGGCTAAATCTACTGTGACCTAAACCACAGTCCACAGTACAAGCAGTGTTCATGTCTCTCTGTACACAGACTAGCCTATAAAGACTCCTTTGTCTGTTTAACAGCAAATTTTCAGTTACTATCGTCTCGGGAACGGTGCCATGGCTTTCGAAATGTTAAAAGACACTTCCTATTTGTACAGTTTCTCACGAAAGTATTACGATGCCCGTTAAAATATAATTTTTTAAAAACTGAATTCAACTACTTGACCGTTTCTTACCGATTAAAAGTATCGATTCACGAAGTGATTTAAAAAAAAATTGCAGTTAGTTGGAATTACATGAAAAAATTAAAAAGGTACTTTGTAAAACATTTTTCATTCAGCTCGTAAAGACAATTTAAAATATGCATTGCATAATATAATATTTCAACGAAATCGATTAACGCACATGCGAGTTACACGCGGTAAAAATTCATGGAAATTATAATTTTTTAAATACATACGGATTTATTCACATTTTTCTACGTTAACCGTTTCCGACGAAATTTTTAGTATAATTAACATAGATCTACAAAACGGATACTTGAAATTTTCAAAGTGCGCCTACCAATTGCAATTTTCAGAACACCTTTTTTGCCCGTCATTTAGTAAACCAATGATTCTAATGACTCGAAGATGGTGAGGTCGTTTTAAAGACGAATTACTATCTACATTAACACTACCGAGCACTAAAAGCGATTAAAATGTTTTAGCTTGCAAAAATGACAAGGCTCCACATATTTGGATTTTGTACAATTTTTGTTACAATATGTGTTTGGATAAAGGAAGTTATCGAATCAATTTTCATGTAAGCAACTTCATAATTTCAATAATTTTAAGATGAAAAATATAAAATCGGTCATTTGACCGGCAGTAGTGGTAGGTTTAGTGTTAAAGGACATTCGAATACTTTCGTGAGCAACTGTATTTATCTTTGAAGATCACGTTCTCTGGTGCTTTTCACATTTTCGCGGCACCTTGGATACGGTGCTCCGTGTGCTGTAAGAGTTTAGATCCGGGGCTGTCATTCTTTGGGTCGCGAGCCGAAATGTATCGCGGTGCAACAACCGTGGCGTTAAACGCCCCGAGAAGAGTCCACTTTTACCGCGTTTTCGTTATCCCATTAAAAAAATGGCTTTCTCATGCAAATGTGCCGGAATGTCGCAGGTTACCCGGCTATTACAAAAGTGGGTCGTGGGACACTGACGCGGATATTTTTGGAGGATACTGCGGAGATTCTAAGGTCTGGGAGTGACGATGAAAAGAGATAGTGGGGGGTCGAGTTTTCGCGAGTCCGTCGTATCGAGCGCGCATCGTCGGTCGACAGAGAGCTTTTGCGAAATACCGAAATCGCAATTCGACGCGGCTCTCTCTCTCTCTCTCTCTCTCTCTCTCTCTCTCTCCCGTATCCTCCGTTATTAGCGGGGTATTTTTTCGGCATTCGGCGGGAAATTTACAGCGGGGTCGTTATTAATATTCCCGCGCGCGCACACGCGGAGCCCGCGATTTTCCGAGCGTCGGGGAAAAAACAATTCCACGCAAATTTACGCATTTATTTTATATTTCTTTTTCGGCATTTTTTTCCGGCCAGCCGAACCGGTCGGGAATTTCGCGTTAACTATAGAACGGACGATCCGCGGGGCGCCGCTAAAAAAAGGGAAAAAGCCGCAGACAAAAAACAAACCGCCATGGGAACGGGTCACAATTATTCGCCGGTTTCTGGCTTTTAGTTATTCCGGTTTCATTAATTCCTGTTAGCGTGCCCGGAAACATCGGCGCCTGGTGCCCGATACTAACTATCGTGCTATAGAAAGAAAGAGAGAGAAAAACGCTCGTGGAATAACCAATAACTATCGTATACCGGCCGTTTGACGCTGCTTATCATCAACTCCCCGCTTCCCTTGTGGAGCAATCGCATGCAAATATTTCGGTTATGCGACGATTAAATACTTTCTTTCGATTAACCCTCCGTGTGCTGTGCCGGAGTCATTTTTCACCGGGTACATCCAAATTGTCATTTAAGTACTCGATTTGTGGCAATTAAACTAACTGAATAGCTGTTTCATTGGAGATATCGGAAAGACTAATGAGTCTACACGAGATATCACGAAAAGTAAATTTTAAAAAACTGTTAATTAGAGCTGTGAACGGTCCTAAGCATTGCCAATTGTATAGCTACAAAAATCGCCGGCTGCTCTTTACGTTACCGGACTCAAAATTTGTGACTTCTCCTACGAATTATGACGTATTTAGTATGTAATCCAATAGATTTTTCTAACCTCTAGGATCAATAGTTGAGGAGCTATGATCGCTTAAAGTTGAGCATTTTTGACAGGTAAGGACGCCGCCATATTGCTGTGTAGTGACGGTCGCACGCCGTTTACTGAGTTGGTCAGGATTAGGTCGTCACTGGAATACATCATAATTCGTAGGAAGAAGGTACTAATTTTGAGTCCGGTAAAGTAAAGTTCACCCAAATCGCCCGTTGTCCGAGGGTTAATACCGCTCCGTCGTTGGAAAATTAGATAAACGCCGACGGGGAGATCGATTTATATTCGCCACCGGCAGAAAGAAACTACCCCGCTCTGGTTTGTTTATCGTGTAACGTAACGGCGAACGTTAACGGATTACTATGTCATAATTCGGCGGACCGTTCCTCGCGGAACGCTCTAAACGCTTTACGGGCTCGCCTTCCCACCGTAATGGCGCGATAAATCCGCGAGTTCGAACGGGAAGTCTCAGGTGCGCCATGGAATTGTAAATAATCGCCGATCGGATTAACGTATTCCCAAAATACTTTGCGGCGCGGTGGCCGCGGCTCGCCTCTTCGAATCATGCCCCCCACCCGGTTTTATGCCGCTTGTTGCGGAAAACTCGAATTAACCACCCGACGAAATCGTTATTCCGCTTGTCGCGACGAACGAGTCGAATAAAACCATATTAGTCGGACGCAGAGTTTCTTACTGAAACTTTAATGACTCGGATTCGACGTTTACGCTGGTCCCGCGTTACGGATTTCGCTGACAATTAGCCGCGACGTAGTTTGTTCCAGATTAGGGGTAGTTGAAGTCATTGCTTTCGCAGTTGGATTTTGCAGTTGTTCATGAAATATAAATTATTTTATTACAATTTGTGTCCAGTATGTAAAGGAGTTGCACTTATGAATTATTATCTGAGGAACTATTTATCCGACTGAGCTGATTCTCCTTCTGTTTTAATCACGAAGGTCTCAGCTCTATCGTAATCATTATCACGATGTTTCAAGGGTTTCCGATAATGCGAGGAAAAAATCTTTCGAACACAAGTTGAACAGTATTTAAATATTTACGTGAGACACCCTGTATAATAATATCATATATTTTTGCATAAAGATCCGCTGTCTAATTATGGCCTTGAGCCCATAAATAACGCTAAAATAGTTTTCTCGGACATTTCGGGCCAAATATCCCACCGTGCGACGCGATCCGAGACTTTCCCGGCCCGCAAACCGCTAGAGAAGTTAGAAAATCGAGGAACACGTTGCAGCGGGATAAAAGTCGACGGTTTGCTAGAAAATACGAGGGTTCCTCGACGGATTTAGGTGTTACACGCGTCGGAGTAGCGCCCGGAGTAGCGGTCGCAGTGGAGCTCGAGCGTTCTTCTTCGGTTAATTCGACGCCGTTACGGCCAAGCTCTTTAATGGCGGCTTGTCGACGGATTACCAGGGACGAGGGAATAGAATTCGAATAAAATTAAGCTCTCGTGTCCCCGTTTTCCGTTTTCCAGCTGCGGAATCACCGTGGCACCGGTGTTCCCCGGGACGAATCGGCCCTTTGCGTTTCGTTCCGAATCTGTGTCATGGGCATGGCGCGGCGCCAAGCGTTCTCAGACTGTTGCAATTAGCCGTAGCTTCGTTTTGACGAGATTAGGGGTGTTCCTCGCTAGCTAGCGGAGTTAATTTCATGCTTAACGGCGACACTTTTGGCGCCCCTTTCTCGCTGTTCCGTTGCGGATCGCGTATCGTCGGGTCATCGGGACACCGAAAAAGGGAATTCGAACTTTTCGTGCTCGCCGTCCAAGGATGTTTACGCGAAACAATGGGAGTAATTGGGTCGCGGATGGACCGACACAATGGAACTCTATTTATCCGACTCGCTGCCGAGATGCTTCGGATAACTGGAACGTTCTGATAAGCGGGGCATACACGGCTTCTTTGATGTCCGCGATCTAGAATCGGATGTTTCGTTTAATTGCTCGTTCGCTGATTTTTCTGGAAAGTGGAACAGAGCGCAGTCGTTAATCCTGTTATCTGAATTTCTTCTATTTCGTACTTGGACATTTTTAATAATTGAATGGATCATATAGATTAGTGGGGCTTGGGGTATGTTTAGACAAGGCTTTGAAGAATGTGCGAGAAGAAATACATAGCTACCGTGTGCTTAGGTATTTTTTAATGGCTGTATATTAACAAATTTTAATGACGAAGAGGAATTTTATCTCGGTTTAACGAAAACTAATAACAACATATATTTAGAAGATTAAGGGGTTAAAGAACATCATTTGATTGCACAGTTTCTGGCGATTAAATTGGATGAACAACCATTGCATTAGAGTAAAGCATAATAACGCACTAGACATCCCCCAGTGTCTTTCAGCAAGTCGGATGAATAATTCAAACCGTGTAAACGTTTTCTCGCCCACGCGTGCACAATTAGCATAATTAACAGCTTGTCAAGCTCACATTCATCAATTTCGTTCCAGAAAACCATCCCTCTTTCTCAGAACACATACCTCGAGAACTTGGAGCGAAAAACTTTGAGCCTCCGAAGAAACAGGACAGGTCGAAAAATGTCTCGTGCACGAGGAAAGGAGGAAAAATCGAGGATGTGTGTGTGTGTATTCATTTCGCGGAAACAACGCCGGAAGCGATCGGCTCGGATCAAGGCACCGCACCGTTGCGACGCGACGGGACAATACGTCAGTCATCGACGGGCTCGCGGAAAATTCGCAAACGTCGTTAGAAACGCGATGGTCGGCCGGAGATCAAAGGAACGTGTCGGTTCACGGAAGACGCTCATCTGTCAACGGTCGACCGCGAATCGAAACCACCCCGGCTGCCTCCCACAACCCTTCTACACCCCCTCAACCCTCCGTACCCTCGTGCACTCGTTGTTTCGACGGTTTATCGATTTCCATCGGTAGTTTTTCTTGCTGCGCGGCCGGTGTTCCGCGCGATTTGTTTCCCAGGGCGCGGGCGGCGCGCGGCGAAATTATAAACGAAACGACGGAATCTCGTGACCTCAGTTTCGTGCAGCGCATCGATCGGGCACCGCCGACCCCTTCGACGGCGTGCCATTGCCTCTCTGCCGAGTCTGCTATCACCGCCGCCGCCGCTGCCGCCGCCGCCGCCGCTGCCGTTTTCCATGAATTTCTATTTACCCTGGTATTCCGTGAGCGTCCCCAGCCTCGGAAAGTCGACCCCGCTTCCCTCGGACAGGATATCCGGATATTATCGGTGTTCTTCTCGTAATTCTACGATCGAATTCTACGAATGACCGTTACTCCTGCGCGAAACCGCCCGCTAAATGCGAGCATCGAGCTCCCGGAACGGCCCGAAGACCATAACTTATCCGGCGGAGAAGTCTCTTGCAGAGAAAACTCTGGACTTCGCCACGACGGAGTCTATTCTCGAGGAGAGTTGAGATTGAAATGATCTTTTTTAAGTCTGACAGTACGAGTAGATTCTCTACATGGAACCTAGAATTGGTAAATTGATTAACAGAGTTGTTGTTTGTTCGCTTGAGTGGAATTTTTAATAATTCAATGGATGAATGTAGGCTAGTAAGGTAGAGGATATGTGTAAACGATGGTTCACTTTTTCATTCATGATTTTTGTGTCGGAGCAATTGTCACCCTTAGAATTGAGATTCGAAACACGACACACACACATACACACACACACACACACCTATCTAGTGTTTGTAATAAAATAAATGAACCAGTAAATAATAGCTGGCGGGAATTGTGGAATATTTAGATCATTGTTTGAAGAATCTCTGACAAGACTTTCAACTCAATATATGTACTTTTTCATTCATGATTTTTGTATGAATCCATTACATTGCATCAGTTGTCTCGTATTCAACACTTGCTACGAAAACTTCGAGCAGCCTGTTGGAATTTAATGATTGGAAGATTCTCCAAGTCGCGAGATCCTTTCAGCATATGTTTCCTGGTGTGCAGAGAAATCTGGTAAAACTTTCCGATCATTTATTGTGTCTCGTAAAAGCGGCGATACGCTCGAGGCTCCCTTTAGAGCCTGGATTTTGGTTAGCTCCGCGAGCTAGAAATTGGAAAAGTCTCGCTGATCCGTCGAAAGCACCCAATCCTCCGCGTTTCCGGTATCTGTGCGGAATTTGATTCTCGTTCCGTAACACGCGTCTTATACTGGGTGCCGTTAAAACGTCGCGTCGGTGCACCCTCAATTTCTCAAATCCAAATGCAATCACGTAAATACAAATCGTTCTACGCTGAAGCAATCTCAACGACAACAATAGTCACCATTTTTACGAACTTTACAGCCTGACATTTTCTCAGACTAATTTTTACTGGAAAGCTAGTTCATTACGTGCTCTTCTAAACTTGCTTTCATCATTATTTTAAAAGCCTGCAGCGGCCGTTAATTTCAGTCTGAAAATATTCAAGTTTGGAAACTTTGTTCCTGAAGTTGCGAAACTATGGTGGCTTCTAATATAAATTTTTGAGAGGGAGAGTCAACTGATTGGATTCAAACTTCAGTACATTCATATTTTATGGCTGGTACCATAATTCAATCGGAAAATATCTCATTCCAATGTTAACCGAGCGAGCCAAGTTCAATTTTCAGTTTTTCTCCAGCAGAAAATTTCACGATCTCGTTCGAACCTTAAGAAAAGTGTACACGAAAGTCCAATACCAAAAGTATTACAATTTACCATAAAAAATTCCATACTTACTCTACAATGCTCCTCATTTCAAACTAGACCTGTTCCAAAGTTCTTCAGTCTTGTTTCTCTTTATCTGGAGCAGGTTATTCACGCACACCGTGTAGATATTCTCGAGCAGCTTCCCCGGAAGCGATTTCCTTCGATTCGACTATCGGCAGAAATCTTTTGCCCGTCGAAGTCGTCGCTCGCACGATTTCCTCACGGTCGCGATCGACCGGGGAGCTCGAAAGACGCAGACACGCGGGAGCAAGCGGGGGAAAAATCGTTCCATTGAATTTCCAGCGGTTCCGGAAGTGCCCCGGAAGTTCTCCGGAAGTCTTTGCCTCTGAAGAGAACGCCGGTATTCCTCTGAATCTCGCGTCACGGGTTGCGAGAACGCGTTAAATAAGCGCGCGCGCGGCCGCGTTACGGGTTTCCCGAGCGCATTTGCCGGGAACACGCGGAATGGAGCTTAACCGTGGAAATCCTGTTTTCTCAGCCCTAACCTCGCGTCAAGGCTGTCCCTAGGAACCGGACTTGAGTCGAAATTTTCGCTGGGCCGTGTTTTCCTTGCGGTGGGAGCTCCGCTTGCATTAGAAGCACGCCGATTCGCTTCGCAGCCGGTGATTCTCTCTGCGTTTGCTGCTCTGGAGACATCCTCGTCGCCTTATCATCGATTTCCCTGTGAAATCTTGCTCTTTTGATCTCGCATTGGGGGTGGAACTTGTTCAAATAGTCATTTGTTTGCCGAGGAACGGTGTCAAAGAACGTGCTTGCCTTGGGAATCATCGAAAAGTGGAGATTTAAAGTTGACATATATCGCAGCGTGTGCTGAATGGTTTCCTTTCGAATTGTGTTGTTAAGGAGCCTTGAGATAAAGGTTTGTTAGTCGGTTGTGTGGTTAAAGTATTCCCTAAACGTGTCTTTCAAAGGACAATGTCTTTTGTAATGTACAAGATTTAGAGTCACAAATGTAAGAATTGAATTTACAAGCCAAAAGAATCCTTGAGCCCTTGCGCGAAATAAAAATTGTTGGCATCAACTGCAAGAAGCAGGAACCATGTGGACCTTTTTTCAACAATTTTCGGAAAAGAAGCGAACTTTTATTTAGTTTGAGTACACAGAAATTAATGTAGAACATTGTTATTTCGCGTACAGATTCACAGTCTAATCATGGATTCCTATCATTGTCGTATACAACTTTGCAAAACAGCATCTTGAATCACTGAATCCATAAAACAGAATTATGCAGGATTGCATAAATGCATTCGCAGACATGACGTTCCCCAAACATATCAGCCACTCTACTACTACTACCAGCCGTGATTAAATTAACGCGGTAATTTGCAGTGGTTGCCTTCCGTCGACTTTCAATCAAACTTCGACCGTTCCGTGTTTTTAACCATTTTGCCGTGCGGTTCGAAAGTTTGGCGGCGAGTCGGCGCAGGCAGGGCGTAGCTAAATAAATAAATAAATAAATAAGGTCGGGGGCGCGTTTGCGAATTCGACGGAGGAGCGTGAAGGGTGAAGGGTGAAGGGTGAAGATGCGTCCGAGGAGGCTGTTTTGCTTGGCAGTAAATGCATCAGAATGGCACGGTGGCATAATGGCGTTGTGCACCGACTCGTATTAAGGTCGCATCCTTGCGCGCTAATCCGACTGTTATTCCCGGGACTTTAGACAAGGGACAAGCCTCGAAGCGACCTAACCTAACCCAAGCAAACCCGTCTTGCCCCTTTTCAAGAGAGGTGGAGAGAGGGAAAGGGAAAGGGAGAGGGAAAGAGAGAGGAAGAGAGACAGCTCTCTCTTCGAGGCTCGATTGAACAAGTCGCCGCGTCGGTGTGGACCAATGAAATATGCATCGCAGTTCCGAAGCGCTCGCCCTCCCAGCTGCTAATTAGCGGGAAAAACACTCGACAGGAAAGTCTGTTTGTCCGGCGTGCTTGCTTCCCCTTTCTCTACCCTTCGTTCTCCTCTCGCGCGCCCTTTTCGAAGCCCTTCGAGCGTGGTTGGGAGCGAATGGCTGATTTAATTCGGTTACCTTTGCTCCCTGTCCTCCTTGATCAGCGTTTAAAAGTTGTCCACTGCTCGAGATGCTTCGAATTGCTCCGCCGCAGCGCCGCGGCGGCCTTCTCTTCTTATTACTTAGGCATTGCTGGTGGTCCAAGTGAATTTTCTGGCTGTGCTCACTTATGCACTCATAATTGAGTCCACAGGATCCATATTATCTCAAAATCCGGTCGCAATGTTGCGGAGAACAAGAAGCCATTTGAACTAGTACAGTTAACGAACTTGAAGCACCCAAGTAAATCGTCCCTTCAACCATTACGATTCTTGAAACCAGGTTGAACGCAACAAGTGGAGCGATCACTATAAAAATGTATAGAGATGTTGTTCAAGCGTCGTTTTGATAGCGAAAAATATTTTCTTGTCAAAAACTGACGGGATTACATATAGATAATTTTTTAAATCACACAATTCTTTTTCCCATTTGAATACTAATAGGGTAAAGTGCCCAAATATTAACCACTTTTTGTTGATGTCATTTTTTGATGATTTTAGAATGCTCTTTTTCATCCAAAAAATTACCAGTTGTAGATGCATTTCCTTCCTATAAGATTCTGGGGTCAAGTTTGTCCAAAAATTAATACAGCTTGGGAAAAATATTTTTTTTGTGGTGTGTCATTTGTAGGTGCCAGCGAAAAGGGTTCTTAATAAGGTACACCTTGAGTCCCTAATATGACATATTCGGCACCCACACCAAGAATGTCAATAGCTACACCCATATTAGGGAACCCTTGGTAGTGCCATACTGGGAACTCCACTTGAACTCGTAAATACTAGCTAATGATAAAGAGAAAATGAATTGCAGCCCAAACCAACAGTTGTAAAACATTTGTTGGGAATATGAGTTAGATATCATATCTATGTATAAGTTGATTTAGTTGATAATAGTTGACACTCTAGGTAACAAGTATTATCTGTGACCGATACGTGATTCGGCAGTAGAGAAATGTATTCAATAGTGAGCGGACGTATAGAGATAGAGAGTCCACTAGAGAGAGGGAGAGAGGGAGAGAGGGAGAGAGAGAGAGAGAGAGAGAGAGATATTGTATAGAGTCAGAAAGTGATAAAGATTATAAAGCGTATAACTGTTCATGTGTACGACATACTATTTGTACTAAACAATTATATATTACAAATATAAGCCATTTCCATACGTCGACCACGATTTTCTACAACATTAATATAAATAAACTGAAATTACAGATATGTTGAAACATTTCAAAATCACTTACCTTTCTCGAAAAAGATATAATCGAAAATCCAACCACAAAAATATTCAACACGTGGAGACACAACCGGCGGAGGATCGATACTAACATCTATAGAATGGTGTGATTGCACTGCACACTGTAGAGTATATTGTTCGATGATTTTCTCACTAGAGTGCGACTTCTCCTTTACAAGGTATAAGGTAGTGGCATAATAGCCGACTATACCATATTTGGGCACTTTACCCCTTTTTTTTGCTTGATTGTTTACGTCACTTCTTCAACTGCTATGGTTATTAAGGGCACTTTACCATATCTTGATCATAGGTGAAGCATTAGACTACGGCTATTTATGCAAAATAAAAATGTTCTGCATTGATTGTGGGAAGCAGGAGTCAAGTAAAAATTGATTTTGTCCTTTAATGACTTTGTTACATTAAAAACAGCATTACGATATTCTCTTACATTTTTCTAATCCTTTATTGTTGTAAATTTCACCCAGCCAATTTTTTCATAAATGTACGAGTATAAAACTCCGTAGTTTAGTAATTATAGAAGAAATTGTGTTGTAGAGGAATTACGCATGCAATGCTAGAATTTGCCGATATTGTGTGTCGAATACATATTGCGAAGTACACATACAACGTTTGAAACTGCAAGAAAACCTTTGATTTGACTTGGTAGAATGAATGAACTCGAAGTTCACAACGTTTGCAAAGTACCAACGATCGCTAGAGAACCCTTTACTCGCTATTTCAGGCTGCAACATGGTCGAGAGCCCTTTCGGCCAGGCCGCAGCCCAGTAAATCGTCCCTTTAACCATAATAATTCTTGAAACCGGATGGTTCGAAGCACCTCGTCGATCTGTTTGCGGGTTCTTCGTGCTCCTGCGTCGTGCCACAGGGATTGAACCTCGCTTGAAAGGGGCACTCGAGCGAGTTCATTTATGTGTTGACTAAGTGGATCGAAGGCCGGGCAGATGCGTGCACGCGAATTATATATCGGCGCGGCAGTGCCGTGACGACAACTTCCGGCTGCTAATTAGCAACCGAAGACAATGCCGGAAGGAACGGCCACGGCGAACCCTCTTTGTTTCCATTGTCCCTTCCCCGTGTATTATTCAGCCGTCATAATTGTAAGCGTGATTGTAATCGAAGGGCGTGAGATGCCGACCTCTCAGGAAAACTTCTTCGGGGCTTGTAATTTGCGTCGTGGTCCGAAGACAACGCGTCGCGACTACGACGACAGTTCCGTTTTCCCGACGAATTTCGACTCGAGGAACGTCGAGCTAATTAAACCCGACCGTAGCAGAACTTTTACGCTGCTCGCTCGCCGCGTGCAAGTTGTGCAAGTTGCTTAATATAATCCCGGGCACAAATCGTTCTGATGCGACAGAGAATTCAAACGCGACAGCCGACGGCGAAAGAAATCGCCAAGTTCCCAGTCAAAGTGAAATTAACAGAATAATCTGGTGACGGTGCGGCGTACATCTCCGTAGACACGTTTTTCCGTTCCCGCTGAGATACTACCTCTTGCCCATCAACAATCGGATATGGAACTGCAAAACCAAATAAATATCTAATGTCACTGTTCCATTTTTCAATTCTTAATATTCGGGAGCACGTGTTGGAAAGATGCAGGGAAGAAGGAGGAATGGAAGAAGGGATACAGGGGAAATTAAAAAAGATATTAGCTGAAGATGGAGAGGGAGAGAGGTGGATGGCGAAGTCAGATAGATAGAGAGAGAGAGAGAGAGAGAGAGAGAGAGAGAGAGAGAGAGAGAGAGAAAGGAAAAACAGGTGGAAAGTGTGAATGAGAGAGGGCGAAAAAAGGAACGATAGAAGGATGAGAGTGTGAGAGGGTAGATGTGAAGGAATAGGAGAGGCGACAGGGTAAGAATAAAGAAAAGAACTGTAAAGGAAACGGGATCTCTTTGTATCTCGTAAGGGAACAAATACATATATACAGGGTGAGTCACGAAAAACAGAACACCTGAGGAGAAGAGGACAATATGAACAGACCTTGTGATTAACGTTTCTTTTTGTAAGTAGCTTCAACAGCTGATTTCCTAAGCTGGAGTGCAAAGGTTAAGCAGTGCCGCAGATGATACTTCTCGCATGCAATATTGCTTGAAATTGTTGCATAGGACTGGAAGCTCTTATTAGAGCGCTCATCACGATTCTTCTTAAAACTAAAAGAACGCTCTTTCAGATGGCACCAAAGTCGGAAAGTAATTCGAATTCAGTCAGAAGTTATGATCGTAGAAAAGAAAGGGGAAGGAACTTATTTACACACCTAATACAAATAATTTTTAATATTCTATTGTATTTTTAATAAATTCGATGGAACGAGTTTCTCGCACATTTTTCCCGAATATGGGAATCGGTGGAATTGCTGGATTTCCTTGGAGATTATGGCGCGAAGTTACCCCCGAGGTCCGTAAAGAAACTAGAGCCGCGAAAACGAGAGCAAGACGGCCGGATTTAATGGAACCCGGTGTAAAAATAACAAACGGCGCGCATCCCTTCGCGCGAACCGCCGCGCCGCGCCGCGCCGATCTGGATGCAATCTGGATCCCGGAGAGAGAAAGCTCCTCGAGCTCTCGTGGCGACTTCTAACAAACTTCCACAGAATAAATTAAAAAGTCGTGGACCCCTTCGCGCGCGAGCCACAGCCCCGGCTTTTCTTCGCGTATACTAATTTCTGACCGACCTGGCTGCCTTTTAAATACGTGCGCGGCCTTCCGATCGCAAAAATTCCGACCTGGCTTGCGAGGAACCTTCTCCGGACCTTTAGAAACGTTTTCTGAGATGTTCATTCTGTTTAGGAGACGTTGTTTAATTGTTCGAGTGTGCTGTCACGTGTCCGAGGTACAGATACGGCGGACAACTTCGAGGATTCGTGATTAATTGCTGGTGGAGCTGTAAACATTCATGGCGATTGGGTTTGGTTGATCTTCGCAGCACTGTGACGAGTATATACGTATATAGGATCGTTCTTTTTGTTGGATGAATTTAGATTCAAGGGAAAAAAATGTTTTTAGTTGTATGATGTTTCTGGATAGACAAACTATGACGAATATGTACATCCTATCAAAATTTTGTTGACTAAAAATGTGTTGATGCAATTTAAAATGGTAGACAAATTAAAAGTTTCAGTGTCAATTTATCAGGATCATTAAGAAAAAGAAAAAATGTTGATGTGTCTTCTGTTTGTTCGCAACTTTTATTCTGCATAAAAATCCGCAGTGTATTAATCAGACAAGTCGAGTGGAAATAGTTTGTGGGCAGACAAGTAAATAGAATAGGAATGATTTATGGCAAGACAGTCGAGGTAGTAATGGATTGTGATTAAACAAGTACAACAGGGACAACCTACGATTAGGCGAGTAGAAAAGGAGTAGTACTTTATGATCAGACTAGTAGAATACAGATGACTTATGATTATAGAAGCAGATTGGGGACTTCGTTTAGTCAGCCGAATGGAATAATGATGGTCTTATTGTGACACAAATGGAATAGAGATGATTTATGAATAGACAAAGAGGATAATGGTAGAAGTTTACGACAGAGGAAGTAGAATATATATATATATATATATATATATATAGGGACGAGCTTTGTTCGGGCAAGTAAAATGAGGGTAGTTTAAAGTCAGACAAGTGAAGTACGGACGATCTATAGCCAGACAAAGGAGCTAGTAATAGATTATGATCAGACAAGTACAATAGGGACAGCCTATGATTATCCAAGTACAGAAAGAGTAGTGGTACATGATCAGACAAGTATAATTTAAACAACCCACGATTACATTTTTCTAATCCTTTACTGTTGTAAATTTCACCCAACCAATTTCTTCATAAATGCATAAAGATCCGCAGTCTACTTATCAGTTTCCATTGTCAAGATAAAATATCATTCACCGCACTTTTCCTATCGACATCCATTCAGTTTCCTAGTGCGATGTTACCCTGTGTTCCAACGGCGAAATAATTCCGCGCGAACAGAGAGCAACTCGAACGATCATATTCATTTACCATGAGAATGGCGGTGTTTACTTGGCGCGATGCCGTTCCCCGGTGAAAAGTTTCGGGCGCGGCTCGAACGACCATATTCATTTACCGTGAGAATGGAGATTACATCGATGCGAAAAGTGCAACGCACAGTGGAATAATGGTGGAATGAAGTCTCGCGCAAAGGACTCCGGGTATTTACCCCTCGGGTTGGAGCGAGGATAGAACGCGGGAAATTTAGAGCAAGGACGAGTCGCAGCATAACGTTCTCGCAATAAAGGTCGGACAACGGGGCAAAAAAACGGAGGAATTTCATTGTTATCAAAGGCGGGTTTCGTGAATCAAGTGGAGGAGAACGAGGTCCCAAAGCAGCTGGTTGTCGCAGTGCCGTGGTGCAAGTCGAGCCGCGCTATGCGGCATAATAATTATCGTCCTTCGTTCGTGGCTAACTTTACGAAGTGGAAGTTCGCACGGGTAACCCAATTGCGAGAGAAGGGCGAAACTGGCAGAGGGGGAGAAAGAAGGAGAGAGGAAGAGAGAGAGAGAGAAAGAGAGAGAGAGAGAGAGGGAGAGAAAAAATGAAACTTAATGGCTCGCCCCAAGAGGCCAGGGCAGCCCTCGTAACAATTTCCTGATTTCCTGCCGCGGTGCCACGCCGCCCCGCGCCGCGCCGATGCAGAAAATTTCGTCGTGTTTCCCCCAAATCGAATTCGCTGAAGCGCAGAATGATCAAGCGGTGACACTCGTTTCTTCTTCTTCTTCTTCGTCGTCGTCTTCTTGTTTCAGCAAGGATCGAATGTCCCCCTACAGGAAATCCATTTCGTGGTCGCGAATCCTCCCACAAAAATCGAATCGGTACGCTTTCTCGTCTCGGAACTTTTACGGGCGCTCGATCAATTGTGGCTGACCTGTTACGGATGAAACTACTGCACAGAAACCACCGGACAAATTTATTTTCGCCTCGGAAGTGCAGTTGTCGAGGGCTCCGCCGCTGAAGCGATTTAATAGCCTCGTGGGTAGGTACTTTGCAATAAATTCGCTGTTGCGCAATCAGCGGTCAAAAGCGCTATAATAGGACGATTGCGTTTGCAGGAACGTTCGTTCGTATAAGAGACATTCGGCTAAGCATTGGTTGTTCTAAACATTTTTTTAAACGCAACAAGTGGAAGGATCATTATAAAAAATTATAGAGGTGTTGTTCAAGCTTCGTTTTAGTTGGGAAAAATATTTTTCTGCCAAAATTTGAGTATTACGTAGTGTACATAATTTTATTAATTTAGACAACGTGTCGCGTTGTCCAAAAATGTCAATCGATCATACAACAATTTCGTTATGTGTAACAAGCGGAGGGATCATTGTAAAGAAATGCAGGAATGGTGTTGGATCATCGTTGTGGTAGGAACAAATATTTTTTGCCAAAATTAGAGGATTTAGATAGTGAAAAAAATGTTCGAATTTTAACAACGTTTGACTTCATCCAAAGATATCAATCGACACAATAACATTTTTTTAGACATTACAAATGAAATGGCCCTTGTGAAAAATATGATAACGTTCTTTAACCTTTACTTCACCAGAACATAATATTTCTTTACTAAAACTAGGAGATTAAGGTAGAACAATTAAATCTTGAATTTATAAGTACGAACTGTAACCGCGACGTAAGTAGAATAGTAGAATAGGAACAACGTGTGGTCAGACACGGAGAACAGGGGCGACCTGTGGTAAAACAATTAAACCAGGAGTACATTCTACTGCAACAAATAAATTTTCACATACAGCTGACAAAAGCGTAAGAAAATCATTACCACTAAACCTAACGAGCCTTAAAAGTAATTGGTTGATTTGCCGCGGAACTGTCGGTTCGCGGATGTTCCGGATCACTGCCCGCC
>CM052279.1:29103379-29139112 GCA_028455765.1 Lasioglossum oenotherae | reverse complement strand
GGCGGGCAGTGATCCGGAACATCCGCGAACCGACAGTTCCGCGGCAATACACCTTATTCCTTCCGAAACCGATGGCCCACCAGAGTACAAAGAGGGCTGCGCTAAGCGTACTCATAGTGTTCTTATTCTGAATGTAATTAATAATTAAATATTAATTAATTACTATTTAATTAATTAAACACTGTTTCGATCGACTGATTAATCTTCGTTCTTTGTTAACATCCATCTGTTCTTACATTCCCTGTGAACGGATCTATATAAAAAATATCTGCCGGTCTTTTCTAATGTACATAGTTGTTTCCGCTAATCTCTGTGAAATTCCAAAGGATTGACTTGCCTCATGGAAAATGCTTACGCTTCCAAGGAAGAGTTGAAGGTTCGGGGACAGGACATGAAAATTTTTAGGGAAGCTGCGGCCTGGTCCCGAGGGCGGCGCGGTGTATTTATAAACGAGCAGCGACGCAACAAAATAATAGACGTGATTTAATAATAAAGCCTGGCCCGTTGATAATTTACGATCCACAAATTACAAATTATTATTCAACCGCGTGTCCGCGGGGCGTGCAACAATGCCGGGCACACCGCTCATTAGCCCCGAGCGAGAATTTCGCGGTCCCGGCGAAAAACGGAATTTTATATTAATCGGCCGGGATGGCCGCGGCCATATTCAATATGTATCGGCGTGTGGCCCGCTCGAATAAATATCTGAAATACCGTCTGTAATTAAAACCGTATTCGAGCCGGGCCGCGAGCCGTAAACCAGCTCACAGTTCGATTAATTCCCTGGGAATCGAATTACAGGGTCAATTTGCGCTACGGGACCCATCCGCTCGACGCCTGCTTCTTTTCCTGGCGCCGCGCCGCGCCGTTTTTTCCCTCCGCCAAAATAATCGATAAGTAAATATTCGCGCCCACAAAGATCGATTGTTACTGTACCACTATGGGAAAAATGCCCAATCTAACTAAACAGAAATCTCGTCGAAGAATTAACAGCATTTTTTCATTTCATACTTTTTATTTTAAATTTCTATTCAATGCAATTTGAATATCCAGGTACAGATTATTTTGCCGCATTTCATACTTGAAAGTTTATCGTTAAAGTAAATATTTTTTAAATTATGAATGGATCCCGCCGATTATTCGATGATTTCTTTTTTTAATCAACGATTGACGATTAACTTCATCAATCGATTGAATCAATCGCCAATTTTTCAATGATTACCTTTTTTAATCGTATACATTAATCAATCAATCTTATTGTTAGTTACAATTTTAATCGATTAACGCCCAACTCCTACTCAGACCAGCGGAATAGACATCGTTTCCATCAAATTCGGTAATCACTTAAGTAATCGATAAATACTCGCGATCACCGCGATCAATTGTTATTGTTGACGTTACCGTTAACCGCAGAGAGCCCCTCCCACGATGCTCGAGGAACTCTCGGTTGTAATCCGATTTGAAAAGTTCCTACCGCCTTCGCAAACATCGCGGGAGATGCAGGGAACCGTGTTTGAACTGTATGCGATATCAATTGTTTTCGGATAACTTTACGGAGATCAATGTTGTCCCCGATCTTCGCGAGTTCCCTGTTTTTCGTTGTTTATTCTTCCTGTTTCTGGTTTTCCTGGAATAAAGCGGCGAGGGTACGGTGGCAAACTATGCTGAGCTAAATTATGCTGTGCTGGTGTTTACATATATCTGCTGTAGAATTTGAACCGTTTTCGCCAAAAGATAAATATTTGTGTAAATTTCGCATAGCGCCGCATAATGCAGCTTTGCTTGTACGAGTACATCTGGTCTTTAATTCCCTGCAAATCTGCTGCGTTATTAGCTCTAGTATTTTTACTGTGGTTTGACGACAAACGGGCTTTCGACTCGGGCGATTAGCCTGAAAACCACACATTTTCAAAATTCGTTCTCAAATTTGGAAGTTGCGCAACACATCGGCGAACATTCGATATGTTCTCTCTTGTCCCATAGATTTTATTCACACTAGGTTTATGCGACGCGTCGGAATGACTTGTTCTGATATTTTTCATTCAAACTTGTGGAGACTGTGTCAACAAATTTATTTCTTTGTGTACGAAGCTAAAAATTTGGGTACACACTAGTGTACCGTAAAAATAGTACCGGTAAGTAGGTTTAAAATTAATCAAATTTCGTTGGAATTAAAATAGTTGAAATTGATTCTTAAAGAGCAGAGAGCTCGGCAAACAACTCGCTAAAGCTTAGTTCTTTGCATCTTGAAAATCCGATTAAAATTAATCGATATCGAATTCGTTATTTTAAAAATGGGTTGTTCAATTGGCTCAAGAAAATTGTGTGTTCAGCGCCCTTTGAGGACTCGTTCTCCAGGAAGCAAGTGTCCCACGGGCGGAAACAAAGCGTCCAGCCAAGAATTCATTGGCCGACTGTAAAGACAATCGGCAGTTCCTTTTCCCTCGCTGTCCTCGTGAACTCAAATCGGTTTTGCATCCGGGATTCTAAGCCAGGAAACTCGACGCGACTAATACGATCCGATTTACTTCAAACTAGCCGGAAGTATCGAATTAACGCGCGGGGTGGGCAAAGCTGCTGGAAAAAAGGTTCCGTGACTGATCTATTTTTCGCTGGACTTGCTCCCGGAGCGACTGTGTCTTCAAAACGAACACAATATCCTCTTTGATACTTTGGTTTGACATTCTCGATCGGTTCGACACCTCGGTAACAAATATTTGAACCCTTTTGTCAATACTCGGCTAATTCGTTTTGAAAGTCTGCTGAACGTTCCTGTCGACGAATTGTAAATTGATTTATCTTTGGTGCATAAAAATGTTGTGCCTCAGACGTGTACCTAGAACCTTTTCTCTATATATCTCGTTAGTTACTTCTTTATTACCACAAATACAAAATGTAAGAATATCGTGACCCAATTACTCGTTTCTTTCTGTCCAGCGTGGGGCGGTGTCCGGAGTTTTTATGTTGTGCATCTTACTGACGAAGAATTAGCAGGTCGATTGCCTCGCCGCGCCGTAGCAATTCGCTGAGGCAACCTTTCGAAGGTTGTTGCCTTGACGAAATGCTTATTTGCAACTTCCGGACACCATAAAAATATGTGTTGAATAATGGCTTTTAAAGACAATTTTATTATAGAACGTCGTGGAAAATTTTGAGTGTCGACATAAAAATTAAGGATATTCTGGAAGTATATTAAAACGCAACAAAATTTTTGAAAATTTGACAAGATATAATTCTCACTAAATTAATGCAATTACCAAAGTTTGGGTTCGATTTACTGCACCGTTTAAGAATTATAGCAACTTAAAGTTTGCACATTTTAACAAGTATTCTTATGGAGACTTCATAAAATTCTACTTCAAACCCTATTTAAACCTTGAAAAAACGCAACTAGAAACTCCATAAAAATACACTCAAAAACAAAAATATACTCGTGAATGGCTTTCGTTGCCAATATATTAATGGATTTCGAATTTCTTGTACTTTTGTCTCCCATTGTACCTCCAGAACATCCTTAACCCTTCGAGGGTGGGGCTGGTGCACTGAGTGCGCCAACGATCGAATTTTAACGAGAAGATCGAGTTATTTTGTGCTCATTTTCAATAAAACATCGTTCTTTTGATAATGTCTGAATTATATTTAGTAATGTACCTACATGGATTTGTCTGAATACCTGATGATATAAAGTCAAAACTGACCCAAAACAGCCTGGTGCACCGAGTGCACCGCCCCACCGGAATAAGGACGCGAGATAACCCCACCCACGAAGGGTTAAAAATGCATTACATCCTCGAGAATTTTCTATTTTTCAACTTTTAAAATTTAAAAAACATTTTTCAAGTAAATGTTGAACGTTTCAGCAGAACAATGAGTTAATTGTTGTGAAACAATAGGTTCTACACGCGTTGCGTCAATTGTTGATTTATGGTCGTAGACCACCGATCCGCAAAGGCTGGTTACGACCTAATAAAACCGTGCAACGTCGTTCGCATGAAAACGTTCGGCGATTAACGCACCGCGGATCGTTTCTGTTCCTTTTTCGAGCGTACCGACACCGTCGGATCGAGCGTCGAGAATTCACCGAAATTCCCGGTAAAACTTGGAATTTCGATGGTTCGAGGTCTCGGCGAACACCGGGGAAATATTGGAGCACATCGGTGACCGCCGCGCGGGCTGTATAAAAATTTATTTCTCCCCACGACAGGAAGTGCGAGTGCGTCCGACTTCCTTCCTACAGTTTCCGAGGCCCTTTCCCCAACTGCGAAATGAAACACAAAACGAAAAAAGAACGGCGAAGAGGGCGAAACAACCGGCCGAAGTGATTCCCTCTCTTTCTCTCCCTCTCGCTTTCTCGTTTCCCCTCTCGCCGCGTTCATAAACGTCCGATTAATCAGAGAGAAATATGGTGCGGGGCTGCTCGAACAAACGAAGAAAATCGACGGTAATTTAAAGGGGAAGGGGAACGTCTGTACTGTTGGAATTCATAATTTACGCTTTTCGTTGCGCGGCAAACCGTGCAATTTTTAGTAAATGTTTTTCTTCCTTCGGTTCGTGGCTCGAGAATTTTGAAATTTCACCCCTTGAACTTGAGTTACGTTGGCCCGAAAAAAGTGCCACGGAATTTTTGTAACGTCAGTTTTATTTCTTTGGAAATGTATATTTTGATTTTTAGTGAACACAGTTTTGTTTGTGGATCGAATTAAAAATATGTAACTGAAAGTGAACAGTAAGCGGCTCGCGGTCGTCACTAAACCAATATGGCGGCGCCCTTACTTGTCAAAAACACTGCAGATTGCTCAACTTTAAGCAAGCATTGATCCTACAGGATCAAAACTTGATCTGCAGCCGTCCAGGGTACAAATCTACTGGATTACATACCAAATATGTCATAATTTATAGGAGAAAGGCACAAATTTTGGGTCCGGTAAAGTAAAGTTTACCCGATCAAATTATAAATATGTTATTGAAAGTAAACACAGTTCGTGCTGTTTCTATATACAGATTTTTTAAATAAATGCTTCTTTTTTGCAATGATGTGCACATGTTGCATTCAGCATGGACATAATGGTACATTGGTTACATTGTAGAGAGGTTTTGCTTCGGCGGAACAATAATATTGATTCAAGCCGATATTAAAACGAATGTCAATGCAAATCCCCGTCTGTGTTATCAGCAAACATATTGTTATTATTATAACGTGATATTTACACGAGAAACATGGCGATCTTGTGTAAATGTTGAGCATTGTTCACAGAAACATAAAACTAAATCTTTGTTATCATTTATAATCTTTCTTGTTGAAGTATATATACATTTAATTGAAAATCAGACATTTAATTTAAAATCAAACATTTGTGCACACCGTACACGAAATAAGAATTCGATTTTATCCAGAATTTAATGTCAATAGCGATCTAATTTAATTCGCAAATATAGACGTCCCAATTTCATAAACAATGTACTACCAGGAGAATGAATTTGACATTCTGAATACTCAATAGTAGTCTAGATTATTCATAGTAGTGTGGAAGTAGGTCAAATATTTTGTTTGCTTTTAATTGTTATCTTCACAGCAAATACATATTGCGTTCGGCATGGTCATAATAATAGATTTCCAGTACCATAATAATAGGTTTACATCGTTGGTAGGTTTCGGAAAATGATGATTACTCGAAATTGGGCCGAATTTCCATCTTCTTTTTCCATTTTTGTCAGGTTCTCAGTGACGCTTTGTATATTAATTGATAGGAAAAAGATCGTGATCTTTCCCAGAATAAATCCTGGCTCGCGCCGATTCCTGACGGGAGCCGCGCCCCGGCACGCGCCGAAAACGATAACATCTCATGATCTGCTGGTCAGCTACGGATGAACAGCATCGGAGCGCGAATTTCCTGCCGAGCCGATAATTGAAAATCACTGTCCCATATATCGATTCGCTGGATTGTCCATTGTACAACCGGTTCCTTCCTCTACGCCTCCGCACGTCCCCGATCCTCCTCCGCTTTGACGAGTGACCTGCACAATATAGCACATAGCGTGCACAAAACGGAACGGTCACGAATTTTCCGTCGAAATTTTTCGTTTCTACTCGTTTCTGTCTGTTTGGTCCGTTCGGTCCGTTCCCGTGCGCGAGAGCCAATGATTTTTCTTTTTCCCCCAATGACCTCAGACTCCGGAGGCCACTATTCCTTCGCGGATGATTTACTGGACCCGGAGCATCGAACTCCATGATTCGCAATAATTGAACATGTAAGAACGAGTCTACGTGAATAGTTTTATTGTTGGATCAAAATAGTGTCGCTTGCAACTTCTTTACGATTCTACCGATGATTTCGCACGATTTCCCTCCTGTGCAAAAATGATAGAATAAAATATCATTACATCTTCGCTAGGAAAGACAAGCGCAGGACACTGGTCCCTCTTTCAACAGTGATCAACAGCGCGAATAAAAATTGCGATAGTGTCTCTAGCACCTTCCTGGCGATTCTATCGACAATTTCGCACGGTTTCCCTCGCGTGAAAAAAATAATAGAATGAAACAGCGTGAGTTTTCCTATCAAAGAAAATCCCATTCCTCTGGACACGGACCCGGACAAGAAGCAGCTGGATCAGCTTGGAAAAAATAGTTTTTCCTAGGTGAGACTCGTGGCTCGGGATGGGATTTCCGTCGGTATTCGCGATCCGCGATTAAAATGTTGCCGGGATAGCACGATAGACAGAATCGGTGCGCGTCGCATCGTGTTGGGTCGCGACACGCACCCGCCGCCCGTACCCTCTACCGTACCCGCACCTACCGGACGAACACGGCCGGAAAGAGGGTCAACGGGTACGCGAAATCCTCGTTTAATTTCGATAGAAGGTCGTGTAAGCCCCGCTGTCTCGCCGGTATAAATCCAGATCCCAGTTGCGAAGTATGATCGGCCGGCGCGTTGATGATGTTATCGTGCTCTCGGCTAATCATCCGGCATAATCGCATTTCGCAGAACAACCCGAGCTTTCCGGCGCGGAAAAGCAAAATTCTGTGAAAAATCACTACCCACCCTATCCATCCACCATTGCCAGAAAGGAAGGTAGAAACAAACAGACACCTCCGGAGAATCCTTTAAAAGAATTTCCAATCAAAATTAGTGCAATTTAAAGTAGGACACAGATTAAGAGAACTGAATGGCTGTAATGTATAAATCTAAGCTTATTAAAATGATGAAAGGAGCAATGAAATTTTTATGTGTGCCTCCTGTGCTAATTGTGATCGACGCAAATAATTTTTATGTACAATGAAAGGTGTCAGGAACAGTAGTTGTGTATAAATTTCTTTTATGCTTTGTTGATCTTAATAAAGTGAAAACGATGTTGGTTGAGTAATGTATCGATATTCTGATATTCGTTTAATCCTTCTGCTGTATTGAATTGCACTAGTCCGCTTTTATCTATAAATGGTAAAATTTCATAAGGACCATAAAATGACAGGAATGTCGGTATATTCTCAACTCCATGTAATTTTTAAAGAAATCAAGATATTTATACTTTTTGTTGCTTGAAATCGACAAAGGAAATCTTCATTTCGCATAGAGATTCTCGGTCGAGTCATTACAAAACGTTTGTACGATACTTAATGGCTACATCCCATTTAAGAGGCACGTGAACGCTTTCACAGAATGATTTGCCCGTGATCGATACACGCTTTCACAGCGCAGAAAGACTCGAATCCCTTGAATCGACTTAACGCGATTCACAGATATCCGATTGAAACGCCGTTCTATGCGATTTTTCCCGGTTGTTGTTCCCCGAACAGTAGACGCGTTGAATAAGTCAAAGAATGGGACTCTGTCGCGAATGAAGCGTCGTTAATGCGCGGAGCGTCGAGCCAACGACTCGATACAATGGCCTTGTTTACCATTGACTGTGCATACACAGGCTGCGGAGGCTAACGGGCACAGATAGTGCGGTGCGGCAAAGATTCACTTTGCCGCGCGGCAAGCGTGCGTCTGTTTGCCGGAGTCGAATGGGAATTGCTCGGATCGCGATCATCGAAATACAATAAATAAAGTGTGTCGGAAATCACGTCGTCGAAAGCTTCCGTGAGCCATAGTTCAATTTAATCGACAGTAAATGTGTTCTTTCCCCCCTCTCTCTATACATTTTCGAGGTTTATAAAAATTTTCGGTTTTGTACTAGAAAGAAAACCTTGAAAATTGAGTTTCGTATTAGGAGAATATGATATTGAAAAATGTACCACGAACATTCAGTAGTACATCTCAACAACAAATCAGACGGCTAAAAATTTTTGTTTATAATACAGTAGCTCAATGACAAGTTACATGAGCGTATATTTTTGCGAAAATCAGTACTAGTACTTAACAATACTTAACCAGTACTTAACAATTGGAGGTTCAATAAATATATACGCAAATATATGCTTTTTTATTACATTGTCTTCATTTATATATCGCAGATTCCTATTGTATATAAATTGTTTGTATCGTACATGTACGTAACTTATATTCTAAACATTTATAACACGAATGGTTGATTGGTTCCGAGAGACTGACAACGCTGTAAAATCTAGCTGCCTCAGACACACACCTTTTGTGTTTTAATCTTATGTAGTTCATTAGCTGATCGTTTGATTTTACAATGTTTGTACTGATTTTAAGTCTGAGGGATCGATAAGCCGGGCCTCGTAGATCATCGAGTGTGCAAGTTTTCTAGCAACCGATTGGAACACGCGCGTAAATTCGAGTACGGTTGCCGATTTCTCAAAATCCGCTTGGTATAAAACCCGGATTACTAGATGAAAGGACGCAGACACGCGTTCACGACGATCTATCGGCTCGATTTCATTCAATCGAGATCGCTCGGTGATTCTGTAACGCTTAGCGCGGTCTCCAACACCGTCACATACGTGTCACGACTGCAATTCGATGTTTCGTGTAGAGAAAATCAAATCACGCGTTTATTTTTCAATTCTTCTGATGTTTTTACTGATGTGTTACAATTTCTGTTGTCTAGTTGCATGCTACAGAGAATGCTCGAACGAATTGTGATTCTGTGAAAACTGGTTAGCATTATGATCAGTAGAATAAGGCGATCATACATCAAATATACCCTACATATCGCTCTGAATATTTCAACAATTAATTAGCTACGTTTGAGAGATTAATATATAAAAGAATCGCTTTTACTCAAACTAACCAGAATTAAATATTAGTTCAATGCTTGATAAGGTTAATTAGAGCAACGAGATTAGTACTATTTAAATTTTCATATACGGACTTAAACAAACTAAGAATAGGTAGGACTCACACTTGTTCTGTTTCTAATAACCAAAAAGAAAAAAGTCTTAGAATAACAAGTATTTCATCGACTAAAATCGTATTGGTTGCAAATAAGAATTATAAGTAACCGAAAATTGTTCCCCTTATTGGTAAATGTTATCGTTGAGAGAAATTCATTTGGATCACTTATAACAGTTATCAATGAGAGAAATTTATTTCGATATAGCAATTGAAACAGTTTTTCTTCATCGATGACAGTTGTCGTCGGAGGATCCAATATTTTCGACACTATTAACTGTTACCTGTAACCAAAAACTATAAAAATCGATATTTTTTAATCATTCTGTTCTTCTAATGTTTGTCTTCATATTTTGTGTAGATTATCTTAAATTTTCAATCATAATCAACTATTTATTAATGATTTTTATCGTAGAAAATTTTAGGATAACTGTTATTTTTCGTCCCTGGAATAAACTAAAAATACTGAGGCTCTGCGACACGAGAAGGAATTTGTGAACAGTTATTTTTGGAACAGGTGAATAATGAATCAGTTCGAGGATCGAATCGGGATCCAACAATTACACGCAGAGCTTGCAGAAAATGGGACAGAAACGTTTAATAGATTTACACTGGCTTCCACAAGCTAAGCTTAATTCAGAACACACCAATGTATGTCATTAAATTATTTTCACAAGTAAGTTCTATTTTCCTGTCATCGATATTCAGGCATTAAATATAATATTATAAAAGAAAAGGTTAAATGTTAGTCGATTTTCCTGCTGTACACGAGAATCCCGTCTTGAACGGAGCGCATCAAAAGCGACGTCACTTTTTCGATCGGGTGAGGAAAAAATTGTTCGATTATTTTGGAGAATCGACGTGTCGGCTCGGTCGATCGGTGCCCGTCGACGACAGCGAGGTGAAAGACCTAGGCTCTCTCCCGGCTAACGAAGGCACGTGCAAGTCTCCGCTTGAAAGGCAGCGAACCGTTCAACCGAGCGGGTAGTAGAGCCGGTACCGCAGCTCGCGGGATCGGGTCGGCACGGGTTATTATTCCGACGATATAATCGACCAGAACTCGGCAGCTATTTGTCGATAACGAGAGAAAGAGAGAGAGAGACGAGGCAAGGTTCGCGCTATATCCGGCGTGTCGCGGCCCCTCGATCCCGTTAATTGGGCTTGATAATCCAACCCGGTGCTTTTTTCCACCGCCGAAAGAAACATCCCGACCCGCGAGAGAACCCCGGTCCTCGTTAATTGGATTCGAGAAAATTTTCGGTACACGGTTCACCCGCTCGCTCGCTCGCCCTCTGCGCTACGCCCCTGGACTACGAACCCGCCTTTCAACCCGAATCGTTGACTTACTTTTACCTCCACTGGTTCACGAACCGTCCAGCCGTCTGTTCTAATTACTATTTATAAAACGTACGATCATCAAGTTAGAAGGGCACGTAATTAATTCGCCATTGTATTATCGAACACCGGCTACATCGGCGACGCATCAGCGCTCTGGACCGATAATGGCTAACCTTTCTTTGCAGTGTCGAGTTCGGAGAGCCGGTAATCCGCGATGGTAATTCTGGTGTTAATAAATGCAATTTGTTCGGTTAAAAACCGCCCGGCGAATCTTGCTGTCCTTGTTCTGATTTTTTAGGCATCAATGCGTATCGATGTCTGCATATGAGTTGGGATCAAGAGGATTTTTTTATGCATTTTATTTTAATAATATCGCTGTACTACATATTTTCATCCTATATTGAAATTCTTAAATAAAGAGTGACAAGTTTATTTGGCTCCTGTTACTCCCGATTATTATGACTCGCAAAGATCTAAACTGTACTAATAAATGCAATTAGTTCAGCTAAAATTTGTCGAGCTCGGTGCTGCGTCACAATGATTCTCGAGTATACCAGTCATAAAATGTTCGAAATGTGCTCTTTGTCCTGTCTAGAATATTCCTCGAATATCGCACATTAGAAAAGACTGAAGCTTTTTGAGTTCACTAGCCATAAAATATTGGGAATGTGTTGTTCCTCTAGGATATTCTTAGACGGTTGTAACACATCGTCGTTTACATTAAGCTACGTTCTTTGATAAAATATTGTTGAGTGGTAAAAGCAAATACGGTGTTTCTTGCGCATAATCTTCGACTAATGCTAGGTAGTAGAGTTCAGTAAACACAGTTTGTAATAAACACTTCATCCTTTATGCATACGGAATCAAGTATTTATTTCAGAAACCAACTGCTAAAAGCTTTTACTTGTATTTATGTATACGGGCCATTATCGTATCAGTAATAATTAGTAGTGCACTGCAGATTTACATGCAAACGTAAATTTTTTCTGAGCCTGAGAAATAAAATGTTTCACTCTGTTGAAGATTATAATGAATTACTAGACCTCTAAAGAAACTAACCTCAGAAAGAAACTAGTGCATTCTCTTAATCATTATAATATAGTCTAAATAAAATGGTTCATAAAAAATGATTACTAGGCTACTGCAGAAACTAAGATCAGAAATTAAATTGTCCATTCCCTATATAAAGATTACGATACAGATTAAATTAGTCTGAGAAATAAAATTTTCCATTCTCCTAAAGATTAAAATACTTGGTTAAAATTGATTCTAGACTGCAGACCTTTAAGCAACATAAAATTCTTTTGCATTAATTGTAAAAGGGAAGTTTCAAAATGGGAGACAAGTAGAAAATTGATTCTGTACCAACTCGATCAAAACGTAAATGATGCATCAATATTGCTACATCTTTTCAATCTTTCTATTGTGTAATTTGCCACCTACTAATCTTGATCACAAGTTTAATCAGCAATTTATCAGCAGTCTACAAAAATTGCCCACTTCACAAACACCTAAACTCAGCATCGTAATTACAAAGGTATTGGGTCGCAGAAATGTCTTTTCGCATAAGCACGTATCTCGTAATAATGGGAGCGGAGGTCAACACAATTCCGCAGGGAAAAGCAAATGAAAAATGCAGAGTACAATCTTCTCGCGTGCTTCCTGCCATATTGTCGAACGCTATCGTTTCGAATCGCCGTCGGACGGTGACTGAAAAAATTGAAAATACAAAGGAACTAAAGATAGAGAGAGAGAGAGAGAGAGAGAGAGAGAATGTTAAAAAAACTGTAATTTCTGCTCTCGGTGGGAAGATTGTGGACGTTGAAGAGTGACAACGAATAGCCGCGTTCCCGTAGCCCGAAAAACCAACGGGTAGAGAAGGCAGAGAGGGTAAAAATAGGGTGGAAAAGTTGTTCGTGCACACGATAGGCTCTCCCCTGTGGCACGGCGGCGGCGACAAATCGATTCGTGCCTGGCAATTAAAGTCTTCCACGTTGGCGTGTGCCTCGATGCGATCATTATCTGCGTCGTGATTGGCCTAGCTGCCGGCAAAGAACCCGGAGCACACGATGACTTTCGTTCGAAACTGTTCCGTGGACGTTTGGCTCATTCAATAATGCCAATAATGGCAATAATGGCGAGTTCGCGAACGGCGATCCTCGTTTTCATCCACAAAACATTGCTTTATACAGGCCGTGGTCGCGTTAATCACAATATTAAGCCTTTGCAGTCGCAGCTATGTTAACTCTCTCGAAAATTAAACAATTTTCTTCCGACTTGGAATAATTCTATTCTATATGGTTTTTTTTCGTTTTATGTAATTGGTTGGATACCAATATATTTAATAATTTAAAAAATATTTTGAATAATGCTACAGTAATTTTTAGTGGTGACTCAGAGTTACCCCACTCGAGTGCTGAGGGTTAACAGTTTATTTTGGGCCATAACATAGAAGAATGTAACTGTATTCTCTGCCACCAAGATACGAATATTGACAGAGATACAAGGAGGTGGTCGATCAGAGGGCAGGTTGCAGAAAAAGGCAAACAGCAAGATGGCCGCTCGGCTAACGAAATCAGGTTCGCCAAGGTGGACACGCATCAGTAGTCGGACGGAATCGTCGGGACGCCAGATAAACAAGAAATGGGGGAACGAAATCTTCGGCTGGTACGTGGCCGAACGATGGAATCGGGCTGAAGGGGTTGGGACCATTGGCTGGCGTAGAGGCGCGGTGCATTCCAGTGACATCGTATTACGCTAAATCCATCGTAAGTAGCTGGCTCCGAGATGAAACCGGAGAGACCCGGTGAGTGGGCACACCGAGACGAAACGCCTGGCTTTAGGATTTTCTCGTTTAATTTAACTGGATCTTAACTGACAGATGATCTCCCGCTGCGCAACGAACGCGTAGGCTCACCGCACGAAATCGCGATCGTTTCGCCCTTCGCGAGAAACTTTTCAAGTAGTGTCGTTCGCGTGATCAGTGCGCCGCGCCGCGCCGTGCATCCATCCGCATTTGTAGTTCATACGAATTCTTGGACGGTATGTAAAATATACTTCCCAATTTATTCCTTTCGTGATTGCTAACATTGGAGAAACGTTTTCGTCAAAAATATTCCAATGGGGCTTGTTCATTGAAGCGCATATTATACAGGGTGAGTCACCTAACGTTTGCACCTGATACATCTTTGTTGTTTCTAAAGACACGTAAAATATGGTAAGGATAAAGTTGAATGGTACAATGGAGCTGACAGGCAAAAAATTTTGTTCTTATGTTATGTTCTTAGAGATATCAAGGTCATCAATAATAAAAATCGTACGGCAGTTCTAGAAGCCCATCAACTTCTTGTACTATATTATTATTACTGTATGTATATTATTAATTTCCTTTAAACTAAAACAGAGTTGAATTTTATTTTGGTGGATATTAGAAAATTATATAAGCGTACAATAAACACAAACTGTTGTGTTCTTTTAAAAAATTTCGAACGGAAAAGAAGTTTTAATACCTGTTCCCATGAAATGAATTGTAGCACGAGGGGTTAATATGATTCTCAATGACTGTATCATATCACAATAGGAAGTTCCAAAATATTCTATTAAATAGTAATCTCGGAAGAAACGATCAGATTATGGTACAGAGAGTGCTTTCTCGATTGAGCTGGTTTAAAGTTATACGTGTAAAGTAATTTATCTGAAAAGAAAGTCTACAGCAGCGCAATAAAAATTAAAAGAGCCGTTCTTCTCGCAGAAAAAAAGAAGAAATACAAGTTCTGTAGGTAGATCGAGGGGATGCACCGAACACGGCCCATTGGCTAATGCATTCGACGTGCAAATGGCGACCGATCGAGGGAGAAAAGGGAAAGCGGATGGCGAGCGTGTCGGCATCGAGAAGCTGGGGGAAGAAAGAAAGAAAGAAAGAAAGAAAAAAGGGAGGGCCGCCCCCCTTCGATTCGACAAGTTAGTTTCGGTCTGCGGAGACGTTGCTAAAAGTTCGGCAGGTTTCCCCGGGAACTCTCCGGTTCCCCGGGCCGAGCATTTTTCTCCGCGCACTTTGTCTCCTTAACAGCTTTTATCTCGCGACGATTTCGCGCGCACGACCGTGTCTCCCCCATTATCGATTTCATTTCATTTCACGGCCGGCGTGTAGTAACTGCCGCAGGGGAACACGAGAGAGGCATTCCACCTGGAAAGAATCGGCCGACGTTGCCGGACGATGGATGGTTATTCGAGTCTTCTCGGCGAGAGCCAATCTCCGAGGGCAATGACGAGAACCGATCGCGATTGCAAATTGCAAACAACCTCCCACTGTATTGCTCCGCTTGCTTCTAACCCGTTGCGCTACGATCTAATTTATGGTTGCAGTGATTAGAATTTCCTTTTCGTTCATAATTTCCTAGATAAAGAATACAGACTAATACTGTGCGCATACGACTGCACGACTCTAAGTAAAGTCTATATGAATGACATGAATATTATTTGTATCAAAATCAATATACTCTTTGGAGAAGACATTGAAGAATAATGTCTTCTTATAATATCTTCTTTGAAGAATAATATTGATATTATTATAACCTAAGAGAGAGAAAGAAACAATGGGCTTGTGACAATTAAAATACAAGATAAATAGCTTCGATTGAAATCACTCTAAATATTTAAAACGAGTTTACCCGAATAGCGATTCACTTCATTCACAAAAAGTCTTATTTGATAGAAATTAACAAGGGGTTAAAATCGAAACAAACCGAGGCTGCGTTCACCTTTATTTATCCCGGGACACATGTTCGCCAGGTTCTCGTAGCCCGCTAATTGACAAACAGATTTTCGTAAAAAAGCGTGGGCACATGCGAATTTTTGTGAGAACGAATCGGAGCGTGGCCGGATTAGGAAAAACGAGGAAAATTCGCCGGGCCGGCGAAACGGACGCATCTGCCGGCAGGTACATCTTCCCGATAGATACGCCGGACGTCATGTATTATGGAGTCGCATAACGTAGGCCGGCGCGCACCGCCACCGTCGAAATGCCAATTATTCATGCCGATAAATTATTATAACGATGTGCCGCGCGCACACAAGCGCATTCTGCCCTTTTCCATATTCCCCGGTCCCGACGTGCCCGGTATCACGCGTGGATTATTTCCAAATCTGGGTGAGCCTTGCATTATTCAGAGCGTCGATCCTCCAACTGACGCAAACTCGTTTAAAAAAGTACCGCTCCCCCCCCTACTCACCAAGTCGATCCTTGCCACGACGATGGGCGGCGACGCTCGTCGAAGACGTTTCCTTCGTTCGACAGGTGTCATGAAAATTTAGATCGTATCCGCCGACCGGATCCACTCTCGTCCGACTCACCGCAAAGAGCACGGATCCTTTATGAAGTCGAAGACCAGACTTCGATATCCCGCGCGGAACCTACCGTCTGCATACGTTGGACTCTAGCAATTAACTGTTTTGACTCGAGAATCAAATGTTTCTTCAGAAATAGAATACACGGTATGTCTGGAAAATAACGGAACTTTTTTAATAACAATTGCTCATTTTGCCGAAATTATTCCTCTTTATTCAAAATACACCCCTTCCGCATCAATACACCGCTGAGCACTAGTGGTCGGGTTGGGACGACAGTTGAAAGTTTCAGATACCTGTCCAACCCTAGTAATAATTAGTAGGCTGCGGATCATTCAATAGAAAATCAAAATTATCTACATAGATTGCAAGAAATAATAAATTGAATGTTATTTCTTCCCTTAATGATTTTAAAAGAGGAGAAATCATGTATTGACATGTTGAATTTCTAAAATTTTTTAACAATTTTGAATTCCATCTACTCAATTTTGCTGTAAATACAAATCGAATACGATATATTTGCTACAATCCTTGAAAGATCCGTACTGCAACCCGATTCAAACGCGGTTAGATGTTGGAACAATGGTACCTGTAACGCCATACGATAATCTTTCTCATGGATCTAGTATCGCGGAGAGTTTCGAAAACCTATTTACCGCTGGGGCCAACTCTATTTAGCGTAGCGTCCGGCCCTCCATTAATTCTCGGTACAAAGCGGCTGAATAATTCAATAATTGGTTTCGATTTCGAGCAGATCTCGTGATCTCGATTGGCGACTCACGGAGAGGGGACCAGAAAGCTGATCAATGAGGGGTGCTTGATAATTCATGGATCGATTGCCGAGTAATTACCGTCGGCGATCTATTCGGCCACGAGATACTCTCGGTGCCCACCGCCCACGCACCTCCCCCGAAAATTCAACCACCCTCTCCTCTCTTCTCCTCCTCTCCTCCTCCTCCGCCTCCTCGCCCCTTTCTACACACCGGCGAGTTTCGACGATCACCGTCGGATACGTGAAATTTTGAATCGTCCTTTGAAATTCGAGCGGCGCGCACAACACGGCCTGTGGCGGCCGGTCGATCGCGATGGCGGCCACTTACCCGATCGGAATACAGACAAGCCGTGTAATATAAAATTAATATGTACGAGGCCGTCGCGCAATGCGTTCGTTGGCTACCCGCGCGCGCGCGCGCGAAATCATTAATTACAATCATTAATCTGCGCCCATATGGAGATCCGCGGAGGCCACCGCTGATTTATGAGCCCAATTATGTGGATTTCGAAAATCGAGCGACGCCGGGAAGAATCACAGATTATGCCGCCGTCCGATTGTCCTAGGCGAAATTTTAATGACGGCTATGCGCAGTTATTAATAATAAGCGGCGTTACAACGCTCCGCCCGGGAAATCCTTCTGTGATTTATGTGCGAACAGTCGCTGAAAATCGACAGTGACAATTTTTATTAGGACGAGTGCAAAGAATGCTTATCCAGAGAGGCACAAAGATTATATTTTTTTAATGATAGATATGAGTAGTTGCAATTTGAAACTATATAAAGGTCAAAGGAATCGAAGAGTGTGGGTGCTAAAGATTTCCAAATACTTTATCGATCACACTGAAACTTGCTTCTAATATTCTAAACTGTGCCGAAAAATTACAAATTCGTTTTAATGTTCACTGCAATTTTAACATACGATACACAGCGATTAATTTGATTCCGTAACGAGTATACTCGTCAGTTACCAGTTTGAGGAAATTCGTGAGTGGCAGTCCAATGATTATACTGTGGATTTGATGCATCTATGGCCGAAATGAACGAAAGAAAAAGCTGCGAAGGCTTTGGAGGAGCTGGGGAATTAAACAGAGAACCGAGTCCATTTGCTAAAAGCAACCTGCAACAACTTCAAGCCAACCGCCAGTAATTCGGTAGGCAAAGTGGTAAATTTACTTGCTGAATAACAATTCCAATTTTAGTAATTCCGGTTTGCTACGTTGCTGGAACATAATGCAGTGTTAATATGCGGGACAAGTGATAAAAGTTGGACATTTCGGGGTCGGGCTCGCGATTCCTGGGAGACGCTAAATTACCGTATCCGATGTAGAGCGGTCGGTCCTCGAAAACCCGTGTGTTTCCTCTGGCAGCGAGTTCCATTGGCTTTTGGGGCGAGAGATAAAAACGAATCGTCACGGAAGAGGGTCATGGAAACAGTTTGGTGGGGGGAGGAGGAAAGGGTGGGTCGGCAAGGGAGAAATGAAGAGGAACGCAAAAGGAGGAGACAGCAATTTAATTATAGGACGACAAAGGGTGGAAGCGTGCTCCAGTTTAGATACGTGTTTGCGGGGTTCGCGAGATTTAATATCGCGCGATGTATCGCGGCCTCCGTGTGTTTGCTTTGATCGGGCAGAATACACCGGAAATGTACCGTCGATCTCGCAGCTTCTGGGATTTCTAAGCGGGCTCCGTTCCTTCGCTTTTTTTCCCCGCTGGCTCTTTTCGATGAACGATCTGTGTTTAGGCTAGAAACTCAAGAGCGAGCACCTGCGAGTTGCATTTCTTTGGAATGCGAGTTTCTTTGCAGCGTCGAGCTTTTGTCGTCCTCTTTAATAAACGAACCGGCTGTCTTCGCGGAATTGTTACTCGATTGACTGTATTCTACTATTATTGTTCGCGACCCGGAAGCCTTCGATCGCTTTATCGTGCTTAAATGCGTTACTAAGCATTTAAACTGTTATCGGTACATTCTCCGTGAAAAACTGCATCGAATATATCGAATAACAATTTTTTGTTTAAGGCTTCGTTTATGAAAATATTGTGGATGAAGGTTCAGTACGTGGGGTGTCTGACCATCGCCGACAGTTTCTACTGTTTTCTTCGATCTTCATTTCCTGGAAAACGACGCGTCGGATAAACAATTGTTATTAAATGTTTTCGATGCAGATTCTTACGAGGAATCCACCCATTACAATCTTACAACTTGACTTTGTTCAGAAACATTGAAACACACCCGTCGTTCCTAAATTAATGTAGTATGTAGACTGCGAATTTGATGCATACGTAACAACAGTAAGTGATTGAATAAGATTGTTTGAACGTACTGCCCAGACAGGGGACATAAATACCTACTAGAGAAAAAAGAAACTGACATTTGTAGATAAGGTAAGAAATCAAGCTGTATACGAATCATCCACTGGGCAATAGCTAGAAATATTATATCACAAGATAAACATTGTTTTTGATCGAGTGGCAGCAATCTGTGCTCGAGTAGAGCCGCAAGAAGGAACGTTGAATTCATATCGGTGTCCATAGAAGGGGGCGAGAGCGGTGTAATTCGTAGGATACTGCGTAGAACGAACAATTTGCGCTTCTTGCCCGTTTAAACGGCTCTCTTAACCCTTCGAAACCACTCGTCGCCGAGCGTGGAACAGGCATTGATCTATCTCTCGGTGAGATTCAGCCTCTGGGAAGATAAGGCCGCCGAGCGGAGAGCTTTCGAGGAACCCCGGGACTTTCGAGCGAGCCCGCGAGGAAGCTTAAACGAATTTGATTGACGACCGAGACAATTTGATCCTCCAGGATAATGCATCCTTCGCTTCTTGCTCTTTGACGAGCCCGAACCATCTCTCGACTCCGGCTTCGAATTCGAGTAGTCGACGACGATTCAGTTTAACGCAAATCTGTTGTCGTGTTTATTCTTTACCGGAGGATTCCTCGGGATTGATATTGTGTCTTAGTTGGGGGAACTGTTTCGTGGGGAATTGGGAGTGTTTCTTGAGAGAAAATTGTTCCAGATATACTGGAAGTTAGCTTAGGATGGCTGTAAGCAGTCTGTGAGGAGTTTGGACTGTGGTTGACCATTCGGTATTCCGGGTAGAAGCGAGCGTGGCTACGGTATCGACTGGAATGGGTTACCGCCCATCAAGTCGGTTTTTGTCGTTCATTAAGTCTTCGTGGATTGTTGGGTATCGGAGGAAGGACCCCTGTAAGGGTCAGTTCACTGGTCTAGTGTATTCCGGGACAGTTATTCTCAAGGTTGCTATGCACAAGGATTCCTACTCGAGGGTCTTTCGAGGATATAATAGTGTTGTCATTTCTCAAGGATTATCTAGAATACAAAGGACCAGGTATTCCTAAGGTCGTTGCTATACATAACGATTTACTAATCGAAGGTCTTTCGAGGAAATATTAGTGTTGTCATTCCCCAAGGATTACCAGAACCGCCCAGTACTCCCAAGGTCTTTAGGAATACAAAGGACCAGTATTCTCCTAGGATTGCAAAGGGAGGACCATTGCCTACAATGAATCCATTAACACAAAATTAATATCAATATACCAATATCTAACAAATTATCACCAATTTTCCAAAGCATAAACCGCGACATTAATCCGATCCACCGGTCAGAAAATAGCCTCTTCCCCAAAATGTGTCGGTCGTCAAAAGTGGCACGATCTCCCGACGAATTTTTCCTGGGTAGAAGACACCCCCTTTGGCCCGCAGATAACAATCCCAATCGTGTTCCCGATACAGTGTCCCGAGAACGGATCAGGGTTTTTGCTCGACCGGATCTCTCACGGTCGGACCTTTGCGGATAACTGTTCCCGGGAACATGTCGCTCTTTTTGTCAGGGGAGGATTTCGCGGTGACTGAAGAGGGCCCGAGAAAACTACGCGAGAGGAGAGCGGATGAGAGGAAGGGATGAAAGATGCCCGACGCGGGGGAACGGATGAACGGACGTCAGGAAACTCGGTTGTTCCTGTGCTCGACCGGCCTGCTGGGAGCTTGATATGCCGCAAGATTGATTGGACGGGGGTTACTTTCGCACTTGTCTTACTCGCGTCGATCGACATTTCGCTTAGGCGTCTATCCAGGAACGAAACGACGTGACCGGCCGCGGAAACGCCGGGAAATTTTGCGAGAAATTACACGCTTCGATCTCTGCTGGCCTTTGCTCCCGTGAACCGAGGCATGCTCGGGAAATTTCACCATTTTCTAAATATATACGTTGTTCGCAAGCGAGCGGGCATCGACGCTCTCGAAAACCGAGCTGAACGGGCAATATTGAGCACAGGAATTAATTTCGCAAGTATAATATGTCGCAAACAATTCTGTGGAAAGTACCTTCCAGCAATATCGATGTAATGTAATTCTGCTGGATATATTCTTTTACGACATTTTGAATAATTGTGTAAAATATCAAACATGTTATGAATGGTTTAGTACTAGGACACAAACGGACGTGATAGATTGACTGGTTTCAGATAACGTCTTTTATAATTGTTGAAACTATACGATAAAAAGTTTCTCCTGAGAAATTGTTTAATAAGATGATTAGCTGTACTTTTACCAACTTGTTAAAATTATGATAAAGGAACACATGTTTACGTAGCTCCTATTTCTTGTAATTCATGCAGGCAATTTTGACTTTGCATAAAATACTTTGCATAAATTCAACTTTGTCATTATTATAAAGGAATATTCATAAGTTGCGTTTCAGGCACGATAGTTTTAGTATTCAGAACGTTTTAAAAAATGGCGGGTGCGTTTTGAAGCGAGGCTAATTTAGCGAGGGGTTGGTGAGCACGACTCCCAGACGTTTTTCTCATCGATAAATAATCTCCCGTCACCGGAAATGCAGCTGCTTGCGAAATCATCATCTCCCTCGGATCGATTTCCGTCCGGGTGTTGCGATTTCGCGTGCTCGCCGTAGTCACATCCGTTTTTTCTCTGGCGACGCGGGAGGGAGCTGAATTAATCTGGGGGCCAGGTGAACACGCTCGGCGAAAATCAACGGATTCCGATAAGACGTGGCGTTGATGGGAGCGCGAATCGGGTCGCATGATCGTTGCAAAGTGTTCACGCGAGGAGAAGAACGGGGAGGGGAACGATGTCGATCATTTTCTTACGAGCTTAGCAACAGCCTCGGCAATATTCTCGTCAGGAGTTTACGTCGGGACGTAATCGACGCTCGTCTAAAAAATTTACGAGCCACCGTTTCGACGAAACAACGTCTCGTCGTCTCGGCCAACCTACAGAACGCTGTTTGTGCGATTTCGATCGCACCTGATCTCCAGAGAGACCTAAAAATTCATTTAATTCCCGTCCTTGATAAAGCTCTCGGTTCCATTATTCAATTTTATACGTTACTCTCTTTTTTCTCTGGTTGGTATTTTTGTCCAGTGTCTGGGCAGTAAGTTGAAGCAATTTTATTCAATCGCTTACTGTTGTTACATACGCATCAAATCCGCGGTCTACATATTACATTAATTTAGGAACGACAAGAACGGAACGTTTCTGAAAGTCCGTGATGAAACAATGTTTATCGCGTGGTAGAATGTTTAAGTGTATAAATTGTAATGGGTGGATTCCTCGTGAGAGTCTGCATCGAAATTTTCAACAACAATTTTTCATCCGACGTGTCACTTTTTGAGAAAATCAAGGTCGAAGAAATCAGTGGAAACGGTCAGCCATGGTCAGACACGGTAACCCACTAAACAGCGCGCGCGCTGAACTTTCAACCTCAATTTTCTCCGAAACGAAGTTTTAAACAGATTCGTTATTTCACATTTTCGAAGCAGATTTTCACGGAGAATCCACTGAAAGCACTTGTTTTTAATTACCATTATCGAATCGTTTGTAATATCGCCGTTTAAAAACTCTGTGCTGCGATTCGACCATTCTGCTCGTTGGAAAATAATAATAAAATCCAGTGAATTGAGTAAGAATTTTGCGAAGAGATGTCGTCGGTGGCTCTCAGAGCTGAAGAGGAATTTCTTCCACTGTCACTGCTCAACGCGAAAGCTGGCAGATCTCCACCGAAAGCGTTTCATCTCGCGAGAGGCAATCGGACGTCCAAGTTTTCCCCACAGCTAGGAAGGATATAGTCATCGTCTTCGTTTTTGCCCCGTCGTCGCGTCGTTGGCCTAACTTCTACGGCTTAACGACACGCGCCGCTTAATCTGAGACTTTTCCCGCGGGCACATGCCTCCACGGACGTTAGGGCGGGGTAATTCTATGTATCCAAGCGACGCGAACCACACGTATTCGAACGAATACCAGCCCGCATACTAACGAGACGACGACGCGTCCAGCCGTCCCCGGGAAGCTGGTTACACTGTGTACTCTTTGAGCTCGTGCATTTACTCCACTAATTTTCAAGACCCTGTTCGACGCAGCAGCCGCTCACCCTCGCTTTGACGCGCTTTCGCCTAATTTCTTCGTTTCGACGAAAACAGTACGAATCGCTGCACCCTAATGCCTCGCGAAACTTCTAAGTACTCCCGATGATAAGACGTTACACGTGTAAACAATTTTCTTCGAATTTTTCTGGCTTTCTTCGAAACTTTTGTTTCTTAACCCTTTAACGTCGCTGGCTGAATCTATATTTCAACAATTTTAATTGTAACTGTGATTGTAAAAGGTTATTAAAAAAAACAGATCAATACTGTGCGCATAAGACCGCATGACCGAAGTGAAAATTTCTATTTCATTTTTTTATCGTCTGTTTCTCACACGCTCTATATCATCTTTAGTGTTCCTGATTTCTCAACATTTTTCATTCCTCGAGAAATGAGAAATAAGACTATATTTAAGAGGATTTTTAATGAAATAAACAAATATTGGGAAACTTATGATATTTGGATTATCGTTGATAATATTTATCGAAACCGCAAAAAACATTAACTCAATGTTTATTCCTGTCCAATGTGTACATTAGGGTGGACCTAATAGTAAGCTATACTTGGAGAAAGATTTTTATGGAGATACAATGCACGCAACTATCCAGTATTGTTCCTTTAGGTGAGAAAAAAATTTGTGCAAGTGTGAATGAATTGTTTTCAGTCTACTAAACGGTTTTCGCGTTGGTCGAATTGCACGTTAAAAGTATTAACTTCCAGAGGATGCGAATAAGGGGAAGATAAAATGTAATAATGTCCGGAGGAAATGAGTAATTTAATTCGTTCCGGGGCGTTAAGAGTGCTTTACAGGGGCGTTATCGTTCCGATCGGTGCATCTTCTTAATTACGGCGGCCGCAGATCTAGCGACGAGTTACGCGCGACACAAACGGGGTTGCACCGGGTTCTCGTTGCATTTCCAGATCTCCTGGGCAAAAAACCGAGCCACCTCCTATCTTCTAAAACCTGACCTGTGAATCCATATGGTCGTTCTGTGGAGTACTGTTTGCATAATATTTCGTTTGACGAAGAACCACGAACGAATAATTTAATCTTTCTTCCGGTTATTTATTGCTCGAATTTAATTATAATTCTGATAATTCTCCTGTACGAGGTTTAGCTACATTTACGCTTAAAATGAAAATATGCCAGCCGCCACATGAGAGCGAATTAATACATGAATACTTCTATTTAAAAATGTTAAACATCCAATGGTTTAAATTTGAAACCTTGTGGAAAATCATACTCCCGTTTAAAAATGGTTATACAACGAATAATTTCAATTTGCTGCGTCATGTAAAATCATACTCCTACTCAGGAATGTTAAACATCGGATAATTTCAATTTAAATCGTCACGTGAAATCATATATAATACTTTCATATAAAATGTTCTACACCGAATAATTTCGATTCGATACGTCATGTGAAATCATACTTCGATTTAAAAATATTAAACATCGAATGGAATATCAAGTTATTGCGTCATGTACAATAAAATCGTACTTTTAAATATATGTATTGGTGTTATTTGCGATTTGTAACTGAATTGAGTTTGTTGGCTACTTTTTCGTCCCTCATTTCAGATGACTATTGGCCGGCACAGGGTCCATGGCATATTGCCATAAATGCCGGAACATGCTCGACCCCGGCGAGATTCAAATGGGTGGAGGAGGTGCATCCTCCCATGCATCCTCCAGTGCATCCTCCCGTGCGCTTTGAATCGCGCCGCGCCGGGGCCAAAGAAAAAGGAAAGGAGGAACCCGGAGAAAATATTGCCGCTTCGGTGTCCGTGCTGGTACTGGCTGGACCGGAAAACCTACGATCCTGGAACATCCTTTATGTCGATCCTGGCGCGTATATCTCGGGAAATTTGAAGCCTCGCTGCGAGAAAGGTGACGGACCTTTTTCTCGCGGGAAAGTCACATTATCCTCGCTGTCAATCGCATTCACAGACAAATTTTTCGGCGCATTAAAAATATTCTAAAACGATTCTTAAGAAACAGAGACTGGATGGGGAAGTATTTCTTCTTTCATTCATTTGAATACATCGGACGTAATGTAAGAGTACTCTTACGAGAACTCAAGAATATATTTGACACGTATTTTTTTACAGCTGCCTACATTCATGTTAAGGGGATGAAAAATCCATTTTATTGAATATCTCCAAAAGTATGTGACAAAAATTTCAAAATCCAATTTGTGCGTCTTTGAATGGCGAATCTTTTCGTGTAAACTGATTTTAAAAAATACGTTAAAAATTAACTTTTTTTTCATGAGAATTTTTATACACAGTCTACATGCCTCGATAAAAAATATGAGAAAAAAATTTGTTTAGTTCTGCGGTCATAATAGTTGTGTTCCAACGCTTATGCGAGGCACGGTGGCAACCGTATTGGAAATTTTGTTCGAGTAAGTTAACACTGAACCTACCGAGCACTGAAAGTGATTAGAATGTTTTAGCTGTTAAAAGTGAAAAGACTCCATTCATTTAGATTTCGTGCAGTTTTTATTGCAATATGTGCTTGGATAAAGAAATTGATCGAATCAATTTCCATGCAAGCAACGTGATAATTTCGATAATTACAAAATTAAAAATGTAAGACCGGTCATTTGACCGGCAATAGTAGGTTTGGTGTTAAAAGTGATGTGGTAGCCCCGAAAAGAGCTGATTTTTCTGTGTTTCTACGGGGTTTCCACCGATAAGAAAATAGGAAAAACCACCCGATGATAACCACCCTTGTTCGCCCCGTCTAATGTCTTTTGAGAAAAACACAAATTTTTAGGTACCTTGTAAAGCATTCTCTAAATAATTAAAAGGTGGAGCCTCTATCGCATCCACGATCATTAAAAGTGTGGAAGAAAAATATTGAAATAAGTCTTCGTTATTTTTTCCTGTCGTGCAGACTGCGGGTCTTTAAAACTTTCTTGCTGTAATTTACAAAGATTGCAGTTAAACAAGAGTTTACGACCTCCGAGAATGATTGTAAAATATTAACACTGGAGTAGAAACATCGTGGGATTTCATTGCACTTTAAAGTTGACCGTGTTGCTTGCGTTTTTACGGTCTGACGATCTTGCATCTCGTCTGGAATCAGTAAAAATACAAATACTTATTAGCATGGGAAGGATAAACATAAATGTAGACACAAATAGACATAAATGTTAACGAAAATTGAGGGGGGAAATAGGGGCCGTGCTCGTAAAGTCTTAAAAAAGTCTTAAATAAGATCACAAGAACAACAACAGCTCGCAAACTCTCGTCTTCTCTCCTCCGTATTCGCAAACTTCTCACTTACTCGGCGGATTTTATGCATTAATGAAAAAAACGAATACGTGAAATGGAAAAAAATGGAAAATCTAACAATACTATTATCTTCAATTTACCGAAAATATTTTACTCATTCGACTAGTGAAATAAATTTGAAAATACGCCTCCAGCGGTTCCAACAACTCTTTAACAATTTCTCCAAGATCTAAATGACCTGATATAAAAAACAAGGGACAGGGATCATGTCTAAATCAACTCATTGCGAATCCAAATTTCAGCTAAACTGTTTCCTGAGTGTATCTCGCGAATGCATGCAAAAGGGGTCAAAGGTCCGGGGAGAATCGAAGAGGAACGCGGGTCCCTGGGTTTCAGGATGAACCCAAATCTAGGGGAAAATTTTATCGTATATTCAAGACGTGTTTCGACTTACAAATGCGCGGCGGACCGGCCGCGGCCCCCGACTAGCATAAGGACGAAACGGTTGAATGTAAGGACGTGGAACGAACCCAACAAGGGACCGGCGATGGGTGCGGGGGTGGAAAAGCAGCCAGGAAAAAGGATGCCGCCGCCGCGACGGATGCACACGACGAAAATCGTTGGATTTTATTGCCAGCTTAAAGGGTTTGCAGTCGAACGCACAACGTGACTGGATATTACGCAGCTCACGTGGCCCCACGGTCGACGTCGTGCCATTCGGCATTTTCTGCTCCCCCGCTTCTATTCCACCTTGATTTCCATATTTCAGGCTCCAGACACCCGTGAAAACCCCGTGGATTGGTCATCCGTGACCCGGGCATCGCTTTCAGCGATCTTCTCTTGTCCCTTGCTATTCCTAATTGATCGATTTACGATATATTCGAACATCTTTCTCCTGGCTCGTAGCTCCTGGATCCCGTAATTAATGCTGACAATTTTTATTTTGCATAGGATAAATGTACCTATTACTGCCGGTGTGCGTTTTGCTGCGGTATTTTTTCCAAACCAGATTAAAATACATAAAAATACATAGGTATTTTCCCACGAATATATTGAGGAAAGTTTCATTAAAAAATAAGTAATAATAAAAAAGATTAAATATTGGTGTTACATTGTGAGGACACACGGGCCTTTGAACTGTGCCGACGACTGCGATTCTCCGCGTCGCATTAATAGTGGTTCACACCGATATACCCGAGCCGAGATCAGACCACTAAAGTAAAGGGGATATTTTTTCTGCGTTTATCTGTTACAACTTTTATGCGTTCATAGAGGATTTACTGTACTTATAGAACTGGAAACTTAAGAATCAAAGAAAGAGTGGGATTTTAAAAAGTGAAAAAGAAGATGAATTCAGGAAGACAAAGAAGTGTACACTGTAAATGCAATTGTGAAATTTTGTAAACTTCACAGTGCTCTTAATTTCAAACAGCTTCATACTAAAGATAACAAGCATCATATTACTAAAATATATGTTAAAATTAATAAAAAGTCTCTTCATTTAATGTGTAATAAATAAAAACATTATTTGTTACTGTACTCAGGATTTATTTAAATTAATGCCTAGATACGTAGTTTGTTTCTGTACGCTTGTATATTCCGAATTCTAATCCGCAGTAACACGTACGCAGTAATTGGCACATAGCTCTTTTTCATCCGCAGTAATACGTACAAAATGTTATCGATTTTATGTTGTATTAGGCCGCTATTAGACTAGGCCACTGGTGGCGCAACTTGGTGGCGCCACCGAATTGAAGAGCTTTTATGAATCGGTAACTGGTGGCACCACCAAGCGTTCCGATAAACATTTTACGATAAATGTGGTGGTAATTTGAACGTCAATGTCGTCAATTGTTCATGTTTTCGTGATTCTGGTGGCGCAACTTTGGTGGCTCTGTCTAATAGGCTACATTCAAATCAATGCCCCGGCTGGTGGCGGCGCCACCAAATGTTGCTCGGCCGGTTGCCGATGCCGTCCACCAGATCGGCAACAATTTTTGGTGGCTCCACCAAGTGTCCTCGTGTAATAGGCTCCATATGATTCAATGCCCCACGACGTGCTGAGCCACTGAGCCACAGCGGCCTAGTCTAATAGCGGCCTTAGTTTTTGAGGACCACCAATTGTTTTGTATTCCGAACAGAGAGCATTCTTCTTTTATTTCATTTCTATAAATTAGGAATAATATGAAAATAAAGTACGATCGCGAAGCATGATACCACAGTAATCGGTACAGTTGCCGTACAAATCCGCAGTGATCTCGATGAAAATGAATAAATAAGGAGAGTCTATATTCCACCGCGTAAGAAAGAATGTCCCCACGATGTCGCAAATGTTTTCCTGCTAAACTGAAACGTGCATAACTGCCAGAAGAAACCAGGTATCTCCTTTTCATATTCCCAGCACACGAAAGAGCATACTCTCGGCTAAACAGCGCCGTCAGCGTGAAACATCTAAGAATCCCTCGGTTCGCCCTCGAAATAAATCATGATCACGATCGTGTCGGTGGATAAGAGAGGCGGCAGAGACGAGAAAGAGAGAGAGAGAGAGAGAGAGAGAGAGAGAGAGAGAGAGAGAAAGAGAGAGAGAGAAATAGGACGAAAGGGAAGTCCCGGAAATATGTCGAGAAGTTTAAGGAGACTGATCCCGGCTGGAAAGGGCGGAAGAGTTGACGTGAGGAGGAACGATGATATCACGCGGGAGGGGAGCGGGTGAACGAGCAACGATCGAACAACGACGCTCTGAGAAATTTCAGTTTTATGGCCGGCTGAAAAATCGACGCTCGCGTTCCGCTGGCGTGAAAAATTACCGAGGAGTCCGCGGGATTCAGCACTGATCGTCCTTTCCAGACCTTCGATCACGATCCCCCATCGTTCGCCTCTGAGCCCCATAGAATATTCGTGGGACCGTGGAAAGTGGGTCGTCGATCGCTCGTGATCGGCCGGGACAATGCAATATTTATCTTTATGGGAGAACATTCTAGGGAAAGTAGCTGAACATCTGTTATAATTGCGTAAATTCAAAAAACATTTTATATCCTGCCGGATACTGTCTTTTTCAAATGTTGTTTCTTCTCGAAACTTTTCTCGTAAATTTTTATTCACGTATCTTTTTCTTCAAATAACTGGACATTAATGTAACATACAATTTTATGTTACACACCATGCGCACACTGCGAAAATGTCAAAGTTTCGTCCAGTTTAACTAACCTGCTGATTTTCATTTTCTATAAAAATCCGCAGTCTGATTATAGTAAACGATCGAGACAGTCATCAACGATGGGGTAGAAAACTGCATTGAGAACGTAGAATAACAATTTTTCGTCCGACGCGTCGCTCTCGAGAAAATTTCGATTGAAGGATTCAGTAGAATCGGTCAGCCATACTGACCCGTATACTTCTAACAGTTTTCCTATTGAATCGCGTAGTCCGTGAATGAATATGTTCATATATGCACTGTGATATCACCTTCAAATGGCGTAGAACCATGAAGATGAAGATTAAACGATTAAACTTAAAGATATAGCGTTCTGAAATAAACGCAGAAAAACTGGTCAATGAGAGATGTGAGCACTCGAAAATTTATAGAATATGTTTCTTATAGCACGAAGAACATCGAGACGAAATAATTACGAAATCTGTAAGTAATTTATACAGCTAACATGAATGAATAACGTTTATCTTTCAATAAATCATTACAAGGAACCAAATCTCTGCAACGTATTCTATTACCATCGGCAAGTATTCGGTGTAATTGTAATTTGGACCGATGATACGAATAAAACTCTAGATTAATAATTTGTGGAAAGGGTTGGAAGTTCAATTGGAGGTATTAGAGCCGCTTTTTGGGGTGATCAGGTTCCAGCCATGGGAACCAAAGCGTAAGAAAGTTGCGACGGAGAAGCGGGGACACTAACAGGCTTCGCCTAACTTGGTTCCGGGGGCGATCGCGCCAGTTTTCTCGGTTATTATCGGTGTGCTCCGTGATCAGCGATAAATAGACTTATCGGGGAATCACTTACGGGAGCAGCATCGGCGGTTCTCGCAAAAGTGTAGTAACACGTAAAACTAGCTCGCGGAGCGCCGCGAGCTCGTGCTTACAGAGTAGTCGGCGGGATCAAACACTGTTTGTAAACAGTTAAGTGGAACTAAAGGTGCGCTACCCAACGCATCAGATTGCTGCAACTTCGGAACAACGGATAACTCCGTAGCATCCACAAACGCACACAGGGCCGTGATCAAGCTTTCAGCACAAAAATCGAATTTTGCTGTCCTCAGAATTCGAAATAATCCCATTAGTTACGGTGAGCGTTCGTTACCACACGATATTTAAATGTTGCCAAAGTAACGAAACCAGAAAGAGCACCGGATATTACGCAATAGTATAACAAAATTGTCAATGAAATTTTGTAATCGTAAAAAGACTTTCAGAATTATTGATATTGTTCAAATATTAATAACTATACTAATTTAGATGATAACGAAATGAAATCTGCGCGAAACTGCTCTGTGTACCTACTTGATAATGTAGATGTAACTGCAATGTAAAAATTTACACAATTTCCTTGAAACACTTGAAAATCGCTAATGCATGAACGCTGTTTCTGAGACTGTCTGAGAACGCACGCAAAGCGTGCTATAAAATCTCTTGACTTTCGATGAAGTAGGGTACTTCGCGAATGTGAAAAAGGAAAGAATAAAAAAATCTTATTGTTCAGACCTTTAATTACGCTGGACAGCAAATATTGTACGACTTACGCAGAATTTTGAAATTGATTTTTTCCGACTTTTCGGGCCAACCACCCTACTGTGCACTGTTTTAAATTGCACCAGCTCGTTTTCGTCCTCAATGCATAAAATCGTAATGTATTAACACTAAACCTACGGAGCCTTAAAAGTAACTGGTACATGTCCCCTTATAAAAATGACAAGATTGATTTTATTTAAAGTTTATGCGGCTCCTATTGTAATACGTGCACTACTAAAGATATCTATACAACCATTTCTTATGAAATCAGTTTTATTATTCTTCGAACTGTGAAATAAAAAACCTGGAATCGGTCATTTTGACCGGTGTTGATTGTGTTAGTGTTAACGAGGGCCAACTAGAACATTGTTCTCTTAATTTCTGTGACACAAACAGCCCATCAGCGTACAGCATAATCACGTCTCGTGTGTGGCCGATCGTCTTACAATATGGCGAAGTGGTGAACCAGAAGCAGGGCCCATCGTCGCCGTCGCGCGATGGATAAACTTTTGAATAATTATCGGCGGCGAACGATGATATATCGGGGACAAGCAGATTATATGTAGGTTTGGCCAGGCAGCCAGAAAATTGGAATCGGTTCGATCGGCGACCATCGGTGCCAATAATTCGCTTCGTTACCCAGCCGAGGGCCCTCGAGGACGTTCCCCGATACGTGTTCCAAGAGGAAGGTGACGACGGCTCTCGAGCATCGCCCGGAAAACGAGCCCGGCGCGGCGCAGCGAAATCACACGCCGGGCTGGACGCGGACGTTTTGGAAATTAGGAAAGTTAGATGGCTCTGCCCACGCCGCCAACAAAAATTCGACCGTCCGTCCGTTCGCGCTGATCGGAAAAAGTTACGCGTCGTTTGCATTCCTTTTGTTCCCGAAACGGTTCCCCTCTCCCGGAAGTTTCATCACTCGCTAATTTTCTTGGAAATCTTTTCTACAGTACCGTTACTTCTTATTCGATGGTGGAAGTGTCACACGTCAGATTTCTGATTTTGAAATCGTTGAAGATCTAGGATGGTTTCTGTGGTCATTTATTTTGAATAGATCGAGTCATTCGTACGCAGACCATAAATTAATTGCAGCTTGATTGAACATTGTTGTAGATGAATCCTCTTCTACGTGGTTCATATATAATTGTAAGGAAAAGCGGGTTTATTAACGTATTTGGGCACACGGGTAACCAAATGTTAACGACAGACGTGTTTGTCGTGGACCCTCGTTTCGATATCTGCCTTCGTTTACAATTCGTTGTCGATTGTGATTTAACAATTCTTCTGTTGTTTCCGATTCTCTATTTTTCAGGGACTGTCATAGCATTGTCTGTTAATACACATACATACTGTACATACAAACATACCAACCATACATACTTCAACTTTATATAATTTGAGTCTCTTTACTCGATAATATTTATTGTTTATATAATTGTCAAGTGATGCAATTTCTTCTGTTTGTTTTATCCGTTAATTCTCTCATTATGTTCTGGCTGTTTGATCAGTATTGGTGATTAGTAATTATTTGTAAAGCAATGTTACCTTTATAGGATACAGTATCTGCATTTCTATCTGAGGAGATATCAAAAGAGTTTATCAGACCCTCCAGAGAATTTTAAATACGCTGACGCTACTGTGGATAATTATTGGATTTTGTTTTCAAAGTTTCATTCTCGGTGGAAAACCAAATGTTGCTCATTCAGCTTTTTATAGCGCGATGTTGCTTTGAAATCCGTTGCTGCATTTTTTAATGGTATCAAAAGACTTCATAAGACCCATACAAATTTTGATTATACATATAATTCTTGATAGTATAAAGACGCTTTCACGAGAAACTATTGAATATGTATACACGAAATATCAATTCAATATTGAAATATCAATCAAATTGATTTGTTTTTATACGAATTTGCTTTTGTGGAAGAAGATAAAAGGAGCAAGGCACCGGAAGAATTTAAAAAGATTATTATATCATTTCTAAATAAGTTTGTTGAAAGAAGAGATTCATTTTTCTTTAATTTCTGTTTCTCAGAATTGAGAAATAATGACAGATGATACAGTTTATATACTAAGTATAGTGTTTCATCGTTCTGCCCTAATCCTGTAATCCAAGGCATTTTTTCATTTTTCGCAAATCCTTCCAATTCGACTCGCGTTGCCGGATATTTCCAGGGATATTTTAAAGCTGAGAAACTTTCGAAAACGTGTGGTAATTATAAACTTTCGTATATTAATTACGTACGAAACGCGAGATATCCTTTAATCCCTTCTGGCCCGTGAATCCAGGAGACCGCCCTTAACCCTTACAGTAGGAAACGGGTCGCAGCTGAATACTCCGCGTGGTCGATGTTTATTTAAAAAGTAACAACCGTTGGCTGTCGGTACTTTCCGAGCGGGCTGAAATTATTGAGTGGCTGCCATAAACTTTAGTACTGTCTTGTAGGACATAGTTGCACACGGCTTCCCGGTTTTACGCTTATTAAATCGAGGCATCTCCGCTACCTTCATTCAAATACACTAAACGGTTCCGCAAGATTAAGCATCGTTTTTTCAACTTTAGTGGATTGAAACAAATAGTTAAAGATATTCAACGAGGACGTGGCTGTCGTCCGTGCCACGTACCCCCCATACGATCCTCAGAAATTCTAATATAACAATTCAATAATTTTTCTAGTACACTTTAAATCAACAAATAATATTTCGATTTGACAGTATGTATTTAATTTTATAGTATTTTACGGTGTGTAAAAATAGCGAAGGGGCGAATTCAGCCTGAGAAACTTATAGAACTGAATCATTCTAGCCGAAATCTTCTGTGGGCTCAAGGGTCAATGTTTGAAGACACAACCATGATCTAAAAATACTTATTGATTTCGTGTGCAGACAGCGGCGGTCTTCAAAAAGCTGGGCAGCCGGCAATTCAGCGTCTATCTGTTTATACCAGACAGTCGATATGCAAAATCCTTGTTTGCGGAAGTTCGATTCTCGTTTTGCGAGTGGCCGTGTCCCTTGATCGATCATCTCTCACTCACCGGTAATTAGCGGTGGTGTGGGCTTTTAATTACGTAATTTAACATATATTCGCGAAACGTCGCGAAACAGCGCGGAACGTCGCGATCCGCGGGATGTCTTCTAGCTCGGCCATTGGTATCATGCACGGTGACGGCTGCGAGCGTCCGCGCAATTAGAATATCATGCACGCCCGCCGCGCGACACTAATTATGTTTAATTAATCTAATTGCCCACCCTCGAGCGGGCATTTGCATACGCGCGACGCTCGTGCCGCGCGTTCTGCATGCGATATCGGCCAAGGAGCGATCGAACTTCGATACCGAGGCTTTCCATGTTGCATGGCCACCATGGACGTTGGGCCATGGTCCCGCACCATGGTCACGAGAAACTTCACTATCGTCTCGCGTTCGGCTGCTATTAATTCACGAAGTGGCCCTCGGTCGCGTGATTTTCACCGAAGTAATAAACCTCGAGCAATTTTTTCCTTTGAGCGAACAAGATTATGGTGGTTTTGAATCAATTTAGTGCCCAATCGATGCACGCGGAACTTTATTATATAAAATAATGGCCTCTTCTGTTTTACGAGCGAAATATTTCATCCGAGAACATGAAAATTTAATTTTTCACAGATTTTGTTCGGCGATTGTTCTATTGCGAATGAAATTACGCATCGTTTTGAATCAATTTGGTACCGACCGATGTGAGCAGTGTTTAGTTTTTAACCGTATGAGCAACTTCGGAAATATATGTTTTATTTTGGATTATAAGAGGAGATTTTATTAGAGCGAATTTCGTGTTTCTTCTAGTTTGCATCGTTTGCTTGTTTTTTGTTGGAAGATTTCACGAATCACATTTTCGGGATAATAGTATATAATTCGGGAGAAGAGTATCATTAATTTTTCGGAAATGTTTCGGTTTCCATGAATAACATTATTATTATAGGTGAACCGTGCTGCTCTAATTCGTTTTTATGCCGTGTTCGACGGATGCCATGGTTTATCGAAGCAGGTGAAATATGGGTTTCGTTCCCATAATAAAAATAACAAATCGTGGATAATGATACAGGAAAAATGAATAATTGAGGAATATTGAGAATTTGTCTGCTGGTAAAACTTGATATTAGTTCTGTTGCGCAAAAATGCTATCGACCAAAATAACGAATTTATGGTGGCACAGAAATTTATCAAAACTCTGGTCCCATTTCGGTAGGAGTATTTAGATGCGGTGAAAGGTTGGAGTATCATAATTTATAGGAAGTGCAGTTGTACAGGGTGTAAAAAAAGTAATGGCCATCTGTCCTAAGGATGAATCTACGCCAATTTCTAACCGACTTCGAAAAAGGAGGAAGTTGCTCTATTCGATTTGTATGTGCCTTTTTTCGCTTTTTTTTCTATGTATGTTCGCCGATTACGCCGAGATGGATGGACCAATCGGAACGAAACCTTTTGCATCTTGTAGAGTATGTTCCCGGGATGGTCCCGTGCAAAAAATTTTTACATTTCTTTATTAATTACGATTTTATTTGCGAAAAAAGAGCTATGCGTTTAGAAGATATAAGCTATTAAAAATTTAACCATTAC